>JZKD02S0650896.1:325124-339152 GCA_000966675.3 Picea glauca | reverse complement strand
ACTATATAAAATCCTTAGAAATTTGAATATTTTTACAAAAATATCGCCAAACATTTATAGTTGGCATATGAAGGATTAGTAAGATTCGCCAAGGTTTCTATATTTTAAAATAAATCATCCTTAAAATCATCCCTGTTTACAAATGCACCAAGTACGTTTATGAGGTTGATGAATGAAGTGCTCAAATATTTTATTGGTAAGTTTGTGATTGTTTATTTAGATGATATTATAGTTTTCAGTAAGGCTGAAAATGAGCATTTAACACATTTGAAAATGGTGTTGAGAAGGTTACAACATGAGAATTTGTTGGTGAATTTGAAGAAATGTTCTTTTATGAAAACATAACTTGTGTATTTGGGGTTCATAATCTCTTCAAACGAATTGAAGATGGATCCAAAGAAGGTGAGGGAAATAAGATAATGACCTTCTCCAAGAAGTGTATTTGAAGTAAGGAGTTTTCATGGGTTGGCGAGTTTCACAGGAAATTCATCAGGAATTTCAACAGTATTTGTGCACCCATACTGGACACCATAAAGAAGGAACATGGATCTTTTAATTAGACAGAAGAAGACGAGAAGGGATTTAGAGTGTTGAAAGAAAAGATAACAGAACAACCTATTTTAGTTTTGCTATCCTGTTGCTTATTTTAGTGAGAAGTTGAATGGTGTTAAGAAGAAGTATTCAACATTGTACAAATAATTTTATTTTGTAATTCAAGCTTTGAAAAAGTGGAGGCATTATCTTGTCCCGAAGAGGTTTGTTTTGTATACTGGCAACTAGGTTTTGTAGTTTATAACGAGAGAATAGAAATTGAACCAAAGACATGTCAAATGGGTAGAATTTATGCATAATTTTACTTTTGTTATCAAGCATATTAGTGGAAGTGCTAACAAAGTTGTGGATGCTTTTAACAAGATATGTTTGATCTTGCAGGAATTCCAAGTGGAGATTTTGGGATTTGAACACCTCAATAAGATGTATCAAGAAGACCCGAATTTCAAGGAAGCTTATGAAGCATGTGAGACCCCTTTGCTAAGAGACAAAAAACAATGGATGAAATATCTGATTCAAGACAAACTGTTATTCAAGGGAAGTCGGTTGTGTATCCCGAAATGCTCAATGAGGGACAATTTGCTAAAGGAGAAACATAGTGGAGGATTGGCTGGACATTTTGGCCATGATAAAACATATACCCAGTTGAGTTATACATACTATTGGCTAAAGGAAAGAAACAAAACATTGGATTGTATCAACCATTGCCTATTCCAGACAGTTTGTGGGATGCTATAAGTATAGATTTTGTTCTGGGATTGGCAAGAACCCAGAGAGGGAGTGATTCAAGCTTTGTGGTGGTTGAATTTTTTTTGAAGATGACACATTTAATACCGTGTCACAAAACCAATGATGCTACTCACATAGAAAAATTGTTTTTCAAGGAGATTGTGAGAATGCATGGGTTTCCTAGGAGTATAGTCTCCGACATAGATACTAAATTTGTGGGACACTTTTGGAGGACCTTGTGGAAGAAGTTGGGGATAAGTTTGTCTTTTAGTTCAACATATCATCCTCAGACAAATAGACAGATTGATGTAGTGAATCAAAGTTTAGGGAATATGTTAAGGAGTTTGGTCACTGAACATAACAGTCAGTGGGATCAAATTCTTCCCCAAGCAGAGTTTTCCTATAATGACTCATCGAATAGGAGTACTGGTAAGGTTCCATTTCGGATAATATATGGGGATGCATTCAAGAGGAATTTCAAAATTGAGAGATTTGGGACAAGATGAATTCCTAAGTGCATGAGCAGAGGACTTTGTTGTAGAAATGCATAAGTTTCATGATTAGATCAAAGGACAACAATAGAATAATAGCCATAAATATAAGAACAGAGTAGACCAGAGGAGAAGAGAGGTGAATTTTGAAATTGGAGATCAAGTCTTAGCACACGTGAGGAAGGAAAGATTTCCAAAGGGGAAATATAACAAGCTGAAGATGAAGAAGGAACTTGTAAGATCCTCATAAAATTCTCTACAAATTCTTATGAGGTTGAAATGCCAAAGGAAATTGGATATTGCCAATATTCAATGTAGTAGACTTATTCCCTTACAGGATGGATGATACAGAAGGGACAAATGATCGGGAGGAGATTCAATGGAAGCGACACATGCCCATAACAGAGAAGCCACATATAGAGAAGATTTTGACCAGAGGATTGCTAAAAAGACCAAGAGAAAAGTTTATTATGAGTATCTGGTTAAGCGGAAAGATCAACCAACAGAAGATGCCAGTTGGATAACTGAAACCAAGGATGATTTTAGGGGCTAAATTTCGCTCATGGGTTAATTTTCCATGGTTTTTCTAAAAAAGAGATTCGCTATTTTAAAAATAATTCGCCCAAATTCTATAGCATAAAATTATTTTAGCTTAAAAATCGCCTAAATTTTATAAAAACTATATAAAATCCTTAGAAATTTGAATATTTTTATAAAAATATTGCCAAACATTTATAGTTGGCATATGAAGGATTAGTAAGATTCACCAAGGTTTCTACATTTTAAAATAAATTTCCATCCTTAAAATCATCCCTAACTGAAACTGAGATCTAGAAACATCGAAAGACAGTGGAGGAGCTCATGGAAAGAAGTCCATGAATCTTTTTGTCTAGAGGAGTATGATGTAGGAGCATCACCATCAACATTCAAAGAGGCCAAGTGGAGGACAACTCAACATCCAGCGTGCACATTCAAATTAGTTTTGGATTCCAAGGAGAGCACGTCACTTTAATGTTTTGAAAATATTGTAATTAAAGGCCCATAAGATTTTGAGGCATGAGCCATTGTAAACAATCTAGGAGATTATAATTTCTTTAATGTCCAAAAGATTGTATAGATTTGGAGCATCGACTCATATCTATATTGTAAATGTTCATTTATTCGTAATAAGCTTAGTGGTAGAATGCTTTAATTATGATATGAAATCACTAGAGTAGTCGAAAGGAAGGCTCAGGAAGTCCCTCCATGTATAAATGTATGTAATCTATGCCCAAAAGAGGTTGCTGAAGATGATTGTATTTGCTATTGAAATCATTGTGATTACTGTAGAGAAAGAGAGACGCTGAGAGATGTGAGAACTCTTGTAAATGTTTCCTGAAGGAATATAATTGAGGAGATTTACTTCACATGTATGTGTTTGCTTATCTCTGAGTTATTTGGGTAATGTTATGTTATCTATTTTCTGTGTTTATATGCATGTGTTTGTATTTCATGGTTGAATGAATGAACCTTTGATGTTCTATAAGTTTCAATTGTTTCTTTTCTGAAATCCTTGTGCAAGGAGTGCACAGTGGCCACACAAGGAGTGTGAAGATAGAGTCGTTTACATACTTGATAGCTCAGGAGAGATAGAGCAAATTCCGTAGAGCATGTGCAGGAGATTTTTTTAAGTTTCAAGATCGGGAGAGGTAGCGCAAGGTGTGTGACAAAGGCTCAAATCACTTAGAGGCAAAAATCTCAGGAAGAATATCAATTGAATGTCCTTGGAGAAATGATTCATTTTGTTTGGAGGTTGAGCGAATGAGATCCGTTTGGGAGAAGCCATAGGTTTTTCACAATCGTCAGATCTGGAGAAGGTGCACAGGTGTTAACCCTTTAAGTCCTTTGGACTTCATGAATTTGACAGTTTTAGGGTGTGTATTGTGGAGGAGACAAATTTCCCGAAGCCTTGAAGTCCGAAGTTAATTTGGACCATTGGTAGATGGGGGACACATGTAAACAGTTATCCGGAAGTCCGACTGTTTGGTGAACCTGAAGTGTTGTTGTAAGAGTGTGCAAAACTCCCGAAGCTCTGAATCCCGGAGCAAATCCTGACCGTTGGCGTTAGGGCCACGTGTCAGCAAATTGCTAGTGATTTAGGAATCCAACAGTCCGAGAGAACGGAGGTGTAAAATGTTTTGGCTCAAGAACTCCCAAAGGCCGGAGTAGATATTGACCGCCTGATGAGAGGGATACGTGGATCGTAGATCTAGCCCTTCGCCAGTTCGACGTTCGGAGGATTTTGAAGTGTTGTATTGTGAAGAGCTTTGAAGCCCGGAGCCTAGAGTAATATTAGGTCATCGATTGAAGTTGGATGTCAGTCGTCCGATTTGCCAGTTTGGAGTTCCCGCATTTGGAGGTGTTGCACATTTAGACAGGGAAAAATCCCGAAGCCTGGAGTCTCGGAATTTTTGTGAATCGTAGATCAAGGCGCGTATTGTGAGCCGTTGATCCCCACCTTTGTTTGGCTATTCACGAATTCGATATCCGGGAGGATTGTTGTGTGTTGTAGTTAGAACTCGCGAAGCCTGGAGCTCCGAACTGCCAGAGTTCCTGTTGGTTAAAGAGCTTAGCCCAAGGTCACGTGGTTTTCTTCGTTGACGTGGTAAGACCCTTACGCACACAAATTTGAGTGCAAAGAAAAGAGAAAAGGCTTGTGGTAGAGTATTTCAAGGGTTCAACAAGAGCCCAAGAGCTAATTCAACTCACTTAAGTGAATGATCCTAGATCGGGAGGTCATGTGAACCTCAAGAGTGGTGGGGGTTTGCATCAATAAGATAACAAACTTCTTTCTCATATAGCTCTTTCTGATGTGCACGATATTGGGTCTGTAAATCTACTTGTGGATTCCAGACACTATTATAAAAAATGATCACATTTGCCATGGAAAGAATAATACTAAGGCCTCCAGTTACGTTTCTCTCCCTTGATTGAAAGGATCTATCGAAGCATAATAATCCTCTCCTGAAGTATTCCTATCACTTCGACAATACTGATATCCATGGAACATACAATAATCCTCCAGAATGTCCAACAGTCTCGTCGTATGTGAAAAATAAGTGCAATCACGGTCCTTCAGCTTTGGAAGCCACTTATCCAAAAGAACCATTTTGCATGCATTGGTGATTAGATGATCCCCACTAATGTATGGTGGGCCTGGCCAAGCACCCTGAAATAGACACAAATGGTTGCAACACTTCCGCCTTAGATAGATAGATGATCAGGAGAGAGTACATAAAGTTTTTCCAAATGATAGAAATGCCTTGTGTTTTGTGATCATCTCTTCGCAGCCAGGAAATAATATCAATACTCTTTAGATGTTTTTTTCAGAGGACTGACTTCTAAAGACCTGAACCAAATAAACCTCTCCAACATGATTTTGCAGCCAGTGATTGTGCAAACCAAGATATATGTTTTATGATCCAACCTCCGTAGATTTTTGGTCTGGAAATATTTTTCCATTTTGTGAGATGATAACCAGATCCTTTCTCCCCCCCCTTCCATATGACATTTGAGAGCAATAGATGGATTCAGTGGAACACAAATGAAGGGAGTTTACAAGACTGAGTCAATAAACTGGAATGATCTAAAGAACAGAATTGGATAAGGTAAGTCTGCCTCAGAGAGAAAGCCATCGGAAGGTCCAATTCCTAATCCTCTTTTCAATCTTCTTAAGTAACCACAACCAATCATTCACTCTATAATTGTTTGGTTTAAGGAAAAAAACAAGATATTTCATACCTTGATCAAGGCTCTCAATCTAAATATTAAAAGCTGTAGACAAACTATGTTTAAGGTTCTGGTCGATGTTTTGAACAAGAAAAACCGATTTGTGACAATTTACAACCATCCCCGAGACAGAACAAAACTTGGAAAGGATAGATTTAAGAGTCAACCAATACTCAAGTTTCCCATCTCCAAGTATGAGTACATCATCCACAAAAAAGAGATGTGAGATGAATGTACTAACAACAACTTTAAGTCCTTGGAACATTCTAGAATCCACAACTTGAATCAACAGTCTACTTAAAACTTCAACAACTATTAGCAAGAGTAAATGAGACAGTGGGCAACCTTGTCGTAGTCCTTGATGGCATTTAAAGAAATCAGTTGGAGCATCGTTGAATAACACAACCGTGTTAACCGAGGTGATACAAATCATAATCCACTGTGAAACACACCAATTTAAGCCAATCTGATCAAGAAGTAATCTGAGGAATTGCCAGCTAACATTGTCATATGCCTTCTTTAAATCAAGCTTTAGTATAACATAAATTTTCTTCTTTGTCTTTGTAGTATGTAGACACTCTTGTGTAATACCAACAACATCAAAAACCAATCTATCCTTAAGAAATCCAAATTGTTCATCGAAGATGCAAAAGGCTAATTTATCTTTGATCCGAGAAGTGATGATTTTTTAGATAACTTTGTAGGCAAAATTGCACAATGCAATGGGCCTAAAATCATTAAAATTGATTGGCTTACTGATTTTTGGAATGAGAGCATAAAAAATTTCATATAGTGCCCCTGGGATATATCCCATGCTTTGTGATTCCTCCACTGCAATGAGTAAAATCCACGCCATTGATATAAAAAAAGGTATGAAAAAGTTCATGTGTCCAACCATCTGGTCCAGGACTTTCCTCTTTGGGCATTTTACTGATAGTTTCTTGTAATTATGCAATCGAAACAGGTTTTCTGATCTCCTCATTATCATCATCATTAAATAAGCGAGGGACATTATTTAGTACTTCAAGTTGCAGGTCAATGTTTTCAGTATCAAAATCACTGTACTGTGCTTTGAAATGATTTAAAGCCATCTCTTTTAACTCGGTATCAATAGATATCATATTTGCCTCCTCATCTGAAAGGTCCCAAATTGAGTTATGACTGCATCTCTAAGACACATATTTGTGATTTTTTTTTGTATTTTTGTCTCCTTTCTCGATCCAGATAGCCCAACTCCTGAGTCTCCAAGTGGATTCTTCAATAGAGAGGATAAAATTCTTCCTTTGGGAGAGAGACTTTAGTAATTCCAAATCTTCTTGCTTAAAAATTTGAGAAGGGCACTTGTCAAAGAGATCAGACATCTATTGATCAATGGAGATTAATTCTGCATTTAGTTGTTTCTTCTTAATGGTATGCCATTTAATAACAAAACTCTTCAAATGTTTGAGTTTGTCGCAAAGAAGTAGAATTGAATATATGTCAGTCCAGCTTTGCATCTCATCCTAGGTGGATTGAACTAAAGTAGTGAAGTCCGGGTCAGATATCCACGAGCTGTTAAATTTGAAGGGGGGCGCAGCAGTGCAGGGAGACCCATCAAATTGTAAGCAGATCGGATTGTGATATGAGATAGTTGAATAAACAAACCAACTACGAAAATCATGATGTTTATCAAGTAGCTTGGAGTCTAAGAGGAAACGATCCAATCTTTTAGAAATACCTGTAGAACTAGATCTACCATTCTGCCAGGTTGGAGACATGACAGATGGTTGGAAGTCTACTAAACCTGAGCTATGAAGGATATTTGAGAAGAAATTGGCCAGAGGTTCAATCCGAGCTAGGATCCCCCACACTTCTCTAGAAGATAAAGTGAATTTTAAGTCGCCACTGATAATAAGATTTTATTGACACAATAATCTAGAATCAGAGAATTGTTTCCAAAAAGGCTCTCTGTCTTTGTATGAAGCATAACAATTAAGAAGTTTAACAATATATTTTGAGTGCTTTAATCTACCTTCCAAGAATATACCTAGAACTGTTCCAAAATAAAAAAACTCAGCATAAGCTGGGTTCCAACCAGAAAGGAGTCTCCCAAAGCGACCAAGTGAATCTAGAGCAACTGCATTCTAGTGTGGCAGACATTGAAAAAATATGTCAGGTTTGACCTGTTGTAGTAATATCTTTAGGGAGGTGAGTTTAGTGGGGCTCCCAAACCCACAGAGATTTAGAGAAAAAATAATCATTAAGAAACACTATGAAATGACTGGCTTTCTCTAAGGGTCGAGGAGGTGGAACAAGTGTGGTCTAATGAAATGGAGGGGGGGAGGGAAGTGGGAGATTCAATGTTAGAAAAAATCGATAGTCCACCTTCTATAGATCCAGAAGGATTTTTAGGGGATCAGAGGTGGGATTTTCGAACAGTCACATTAGAACGGTCCTGAGGGAGGGGTGTAGTTGAATTGGTAACAGTGAGAGGGAAAGGGGATAAGGGAGCGATTGAAAGAGTTGATGGAGGCTTAGAAAAATTCGCAGGGGAGTGCTTAGTTGGAAGGTTTGTAGTAGTGGAGAGGGTTTTAAGGGGGGGAGCTTCAAAAAGTGAGGAAGGAGGAGATAAGGATGTGATAGGATCATAAGAGGGGATGTGATCAGGGTGAGTGTGTTCAACGTGAGGAAGAAGAGTTCAAGAGCAGTCCACTTGGTCAGGGGACTCTGCAGGGACCGGAGAAAGGGGAGATGAGTCGTGGCGAACAAGGTCTGCATTGTGAAAATCAAGGCAAAGAACCGAAACATCTAATCTATTTAAAAGGAGTTTCCAGAAATGGTCGAAGATCTCTAAGACCCAAAGTTCATTATTTTTTAAATAGATTAATTCTTCTGCAGAGACTTTATGGAAGAAATTGGGAAAAAAAACCTACATCTTACCGAGGAAGGAGTCACGATCCAAAGTCTACGAGGAAGTTTTATCATTCTGATCCACCATTGTCCAGGGAGTCACAAAGTTATCCAATGTACACGAGGTCTTGACATGACCTATCTTCCAGCAAAGGTGGCAATGAAAAGGCTCCCTCCAAAAATCAAGGGGTTGATAGAATGAGTAGTCCCCTAAATTGAAAACGATGGAATTAGGGAGACCACATTTGAGGTTCAATTCGACCAAAACCCACACTACCCATTTGTTGACCCAGCAAAGAGAGCATCCGTAAAAAAAAAAAAAAACTTCCCAACCGAGTTTGCAACCACTTCGAAGACAGGTTTGGACCAAAGTTCAATCGAAAAATATAGTAAGAGAATCCACAAGAATCTTTTTCTAAAATATTTAGAAAAAGGCCTGAAACTGGGATCCCATCTCTTGAGAATGAGGACTCCCCTGTTTAGGATCCATGGGGAGCTTAAAATCTTCAGTAAATCTTCTTCTGACATGAAATGAAAAATAAACTAGTGATTGGAAAGAAGACTGACCCTCAGACAATATCCAAGCATTGGTTTCCAAAAGTCTTGTAACTAGACTGATAAACGTGCTTTAGGCATATTAGCATAGAAAAACTTACCAACAAGAGCCCTCTTGGAAAGGCTGGAAAATCGATCCATGGCAATGTCTTTGCCAAGAGTACAACTGGAGGGAGACTGTTTGACCTTCCAACACTTTTGTTTTCGGTTAGCGTGGGATTTGGATCCAAAGGATATTTTATGTCCAACACCACCATGGAAATTCAAAGAGCAGAGGGCACGAACAATGGTAACAAGGTCAAGGGAATAAAAAGTTAAGGGAGTTGCGGAAACAAAATGTGTTAGAGATCTCAGACAGGAGAGTAAGGAGGGAGTGTCCCGAGGTTCTGGTCATTTGGAGTCACTCAAGGCTGCCGGTTGAGCATGTGATCATGGATAGGTGGCTTCCCAACACAAGATGTAGTCCAATCTGAGGTCTAATCCAAAGCCAGCTGTGGGGGGGAATACAAAGGAGGGAACACCAAGAGATGTTCTGGCAGGGGATGACACATACACTCGTACAATATCTTGTATGTGTCATTTTTCAAGAAAATGTTATCATTTTCCCAGAGAGCTTCATCGTCATCCCACGTCAGGTCTACACTGACAACCATAAAGGGTTGAAAAGGCTAGTGAAGAGAAGTCCACGTCTGCAGGGTACCACAGAGAGACCAACTGTAGCTAGTGGAGACTGTAGGAGGAGCCATGTTTGAAGGGAGCCATGAAGAGATGGGGTGTGGGTGGAAACAAGTTTAGGATACACTATCACCATGATGTGGATCCACATCTGCAGGGTGCCATGAAGATTCCGACTGTAGCTAGCAAAAAGTGTCCTCTCGGGGACGCGAACTTGTTCTAATGAAATACTTGAAACTTGATTAAACCCTCTCCTTTTTTCATTATTATTGATTTTGTTTGAATGCAATTTAAATTTAAATAATTTAAATTAAATAAATAATTATTTAAATTTAAAATATTGAACTCTAAACTTATATGCTTAAAACACATATTTTACCAAAGCAATTTTGCGCGGTGGTTAGAAACCAAGAAGGCATACTTGTGCTAATGCCATTGGAGGGGAGTTCAAAGACACATTACTTGCTCACATGACGTTTGATTGGTGTGTCACTTGTTGGGTCATGAAGATAGCGGGGAGGTGCTTCCAGTGAGCCGATTGACCATGCCATTCAAACATTCCGCCGATGTCATGGCTGACGAGGTTGTTTTGGGAGAGAACTACCTGGAGATCGTTTTGGCACTTTCGGGCCTTGGATGTTGATTCCATCAGTTGCGTTGGAATCGTAATCGTGTAATTCATACATTCAACCTATTTTGGTGATTAAAAACACACTTTGATGGATGCCAAAAAAATGCGCTCAAAGGTGTTTTTTAATGAAAGTCCGAGTCTCGTTCTATTTGTTTATTTGCCAGAATTGAGTTTCGTTAGTTTGCATGTCATCTATGTTGTATAGGATCTTGGTTCATCTATTGAAGAAGGAGTAACATGTCAGTTGCAGAGAAAAATGAATCTGATAAAACAACCAGTTGACATTTGGAGCATTTGACACCATTTGTGAGATGGGAGGACCAATTTTCTTTTAAGATGCATTTCAGAGCCAACACTATTGGATTACTGAGAGGGGTGGGGGGGGGTGGGGGTGAATAAGTAATAGATAAATTTAATCCTTTTTAACCATATAATCCAAGTGTTATATCAATGTACCATTATCATCCAATAACTGCAGAGTAAATAAGCAATGGACAAATGAACAACCATACACATACACAATAAAACAATGTTTTACGTGGAAACCCAAAGTGGGAGAAAACCACATAATGTTTTTTCTTATATGTCTTGAAGAATTAGATTCATTAAAATCACCAACTTCCTTTGTTTTCCAACAAATACTGGAAGGAGGCTCCAATCCCCTTGTTTCTCAGGATACAATCTGAAGGAAGCTCCAACTCCCCTATTCTCTAGCTACAACCAGAAGGAGGATACAACCCCCTGTGTTCTTCGGCTACAACGAGAAGGTGGCTACAACCACCGGTCCTTGCCCCATCCAACCACCGTAAAATAGAAGTAGAATGGTGAAAAAACTGCCACATTATCACTGTGAGATATATCACTGTAAACCTGTACCAAAAAACCTGAACCATGCATCAACCATGCATCAAACTGTACCTGAACCTGTAATCAACCTGTACCATAAATAAGTGCATCAACCATGCACCAACCTGTACCAAACAACATGTAATCAACCTGTACCATTAACACATGCATCCAACCATGTACCAAGTATGTACCAATCATGTGTCAACTACTCATCAACTATGACTCATCAATATGTACCAACATCATCAACTATACACCTCATGTATGTGCCAACTCATCAACTAATTGTCTCAACCATGTACCCAACATGTACCTCAACCAAAATCCCTCATCAATATCATCATCCAAATATGATTTGTAACTCTATAATAGACCTGGTGTATATGATCACATACTTGCAAACCTTCCTTAACTTTAACAACAAGAGACTAGAATTTTCATCAAACTTTTGTTTAGTCTCACATGACTAGTTTTGGATTAGTCAACAACCCAAACTTGAAATAATCATAACTATGTACCTGTATTGAATAAAGATATGAAAATGATGCAAAATGTTCTTCAGTGTGTTTTATGAAATTCCTCCAGGTGTCACTACTTGGAGCCTCTTGGGAAACGAGTTATAGCAAAAATGGCATACCTTACTGAATTCTGGCTTATTCTAGAGAGCGAACTTGTAGAGTGTGCCCCACACAAAATATTTTTTGAATGGATCTGAAAATGTTACAAAGAATACTAAAGACTATAATCTAACCAACAAATTTGGTCTTACGAAATTTTGATCTTTTATGAAGAATTTATGACATTTTTACCTGAAACACTTGTTTTAGACTAGTTTCAGGACTAGTCACAAACCCTATTTTCCACGGAGTGTAACTCCAAAAATAAAACGACTCACAAGTTAAATTTTTTACCACAAATATTTGGATATGTTTCCTCAATGGCATAGTAATTTCACGGTCTGAATCCTTCTAGAAATTTTTTTATTGCAAAAATAGTGAGATGACTTGTAAATAACATACCTTAGAAAGCATCATCAAAAGAATTTATCCTCCCTTGAATTGTGGCCTTTTTTTCTTCACCTTCCCTATTAAATTCAGCTTCATTTCGTTACCTCAATCACCTATATATATTCAATATGATCAATTGAAATATAAAATGAGAGAGTCTTGCCTCTTATTTATACTCTCCATCTTCTAGGTCACTTAACCCATTTCTAGGTCACTTAACCTATTTTCCTCATTTTTAGGGGTAACCACTTTCCATAATTAGAAAATTTTCCATTACTTTATCATTTAAATATTCCTCCTTGACTTTTTCACCTTACTTTATCATTTAAATAATCTTCTTTGGTTTTGTCACTTCACTTTATTATTTAAATAATCCTTCTTGATTTTGTCACCTTACTTTATAATTCAAATAATAATTTATTCTTTGCAATCTCTTTGACTTCTTTGACCTTTTGGGGCTTCAAGCCAACATATGAGGGTCCTCCAACTTTGTAAGGACATAACTCTCAAACCGCGAGGAGTTATGTGACGTTCCACATAACACCAGAAATGACATAACATGTACTATCCATATAGAATAGTATTACCTTCAAATATATTAAAAATCATACCATTATACATGAAACAACCTTGGGTCCATTACCCAAACCTTTATGCTACCAGAATTCCTTCAAGGGTTGACATCAATGACAACCAACCTTAATCAACAATCTTCCCCTTTTTCATTGATGGAAACATTCTGATGCGATATTGAAATCATTTCATGCAATACTGAAGTCATATCACTCATGCTCCCCCTGGAACCATGACTTTGTCCTCTAATTCTTTGTGACCATTTCTCCCCCTAGAATAATGCCTCTATCCTCTACATATGATAAATATCTCCCCCTTTGTCATCAATGACAAATGTATCTTTCCATCTGGGGTTGCTCCCCCTAACTGAATTGTCCTGTTTGTGGTGCTTCCTCGTGTACATCTAAGACATATAAGATAAGAATTCAAAATAATTCATTTTGGAGTAGAAATCACTGTGATTCTCTGGAGAATATACTCAAAGACTTCCTGTGGAATGGTTTTGTAAATATGTCTTCCACTTGTTCTTTTGTGCCCACATACTCAACTCTGATGTTCTTTTCTACAACATGTTCCCATAGAAAGTGATACTTTATTGGAATGTGCTTCGTCTTGGAGTTCATCACCAGGTTCTTTGAGTTACTGATGACGCTTGTATTATCACAAAATATTAGAATGGGCTCATCATACTCAACCTGTATATCTGTTAGATTTTGTTTCATCCAAAGAACATGTGTATAACATGTTGTTGCTGCAATATATTCTGCCTTGGCTGTAGATAGAGATACCGATGATTGTTTCTTACTTAGCCATGATACTAAACACTCACCCAAGTAGAACGCTACTCCAGTGGTGCTTCATTGGTCATCAATACAACCTACCCAATCTGCATCTATGTAGGCAATAAGAGATAGATCCTTTCCTTTTGGATACCATAATCCAAACTCTTCTATTCCTTTGAGATATCTGAAAATCCTCTTCACTGCTAACACATGTGATTACTTTGGTGCTGCTTGAAATCATGCCACCTGTCCAACTTCCTGCATTACATCTGATCTGGATGTTGTCACATATAGTAGGCTACCAATCATTAACTTGTATTTTCTCTAATATGTATACTTTGAATAATCATCTTTGCTTAACTTGCAACTGGTTTGCACGGGAGTGATAACTGGTTTGCAATCTTCCATTCCAAACCGCTTTAGCATTTCTCTGATATACTTGGTTTGAGAAATAAAAATTCCTTGGTTGCTTTGATGTATCTGAAGTCCCAGAAAGAAGGATAGTTCTCCAAGTAATGACATTTCAA
>JZKD02S0650896.1:269553-288623 GCA_000966675.3 Picea glauca | reverse complement strand
TATATATATATATATATATATATATATATATATATATATATATATATATCATAGGTGTTTTTCCACTACTTTATAGCGTCCATATCCCTGATGGAGTCACTACGACGTCACAGGCCTTGCTCCGCTTCTAGTGGGCATCCATAGCCCTGACGAAAATCTATGCATGTGCCCTAGTCTGGTCAAGATTTCTTTCCCATTCCTTCCTAGTTTATTTAGTGCATGCTTAGCATTTGGTGGATGGGGAAGAAGTGTCATTTTATCTTGATAGGGGATGACTTCTAGCTATTGATATTTATTTTAATATTTGTTGCACCTGGCTACATAAAGTTATCCCTTTTGGTTTTCATCCTTTAGACTTTGACACTTCACCCTTCGCGTAGGAAAATACTTAGTTTGTGGATGGAGGGTGTATGAACTTATACTCCTCCTAGGTTTTCAACCAACAATAATCATGAAACAATCAAGAAGAACTAACAATTGGAGATTCTCCTTATCAATTCCAAGAGATGTGCAAGATCAAACCCTAGTTCACCAAGAAATTACCATTCATAAGCAAGAGAATAAATATCCAAGAGGTGTGCACCACCTTAGCTCGATCATTCACCAAGAGATATCACCAAAAATCATTTTCACAAGAGAGAGATACCAAATTTCCAAAGTAGGGCGCAAATTTCAGCCACTAGTCTTCTCACAATGAGAGAGCTATGATGAAAATGAAAAGAAGTGATATTTATTTATACAAATCCTACTAAAAGTGTTTTTCCATTTAATTTTAGGGTAAACAAAAAATTAATGGGTCAACGATCCTTAATTTTCCCCTTTATATTATAAAATTCAAATTTAGCCTTAAAAATGCACATAAGAAACCCAAGAATGATGTCGTCCCTCTTCTAGGGCGACGTTTTGGCACCTTTTGCAAGTCATTGGAGTGGAAAGTAGAAGTTGTTGGGAATTCTAGGGCCTCCCTCTCATGCACTAGGTATTCCTCCTCCAATCTAGGCCTTCTCCCATCATAATGTGTTAAGTGTCAAGCAACAACACCACCACCACCACAACCCTAGCCCTATGGTGACATCAAGCTCCTCAAAGTGATGTTTTAGCATAAAGAGAAAATAGTTGGGCTAGCAAAGGGTCGGGTTAGGTCCTCCATGGTGTCTCATCATGCCTCCAAAGGCTATCATCATCGTCTGGTGCTTGGGCCAAGGTATCCAAACTATGGGATTGAAGCCCCAAGGAAGCCCAAGCTAGGCTTGTTCTTCCAAATCTTTCCACCAACTAGGTCATGCAAAGAAAATGAATACACACTCCAAGGATTTCAATTCAAATGCATGATGATAAGTAAATCAAGTCAATAAAATAGCCATATAAGCATGTACATAAAAATTTATAGTATCAAAATAAACAAGTGCTCAAAGATCCTATGCAATTTTCCAAGTTTAGGTATGTGAGGGTTGAACAAGCGACTTATTGGGTAAATTGTACCTCAAGTTTATGAGTGTTTCCCAAGGGGTCCCTCTCTAATACATGTGGACAAAGTGAAATGAATGAGGGAAAGACTCTTGGGCATGGGGTTCATGACACACAGGGTATCATATTATCTCATTTATGGGTGACTTTGTAGAGGGTGTGTTGCACCTTCAATGCAACCTTTTTTCATGCCCATTTATTGCCTTTTGTTCTTTTAAGATGTTTCGAGGTTGAATCCAAGGTAGAGATTCTACCTAAGCATGAAAAAAGGTTCCCACCTTGGCTCTACCCTGGTCACATCATGCTTCCCCAAGTTGAAAACAATGTGTGGGGCTTCTACCTAAACATGAAAAACACCTTGGTTGGCATTTTTTGTTAGTTATATATATTTTTATGGGTCCAATCATTTTATTATAAGAGACATTTCATTGTCCTCGGGATCCCTAAGCAAGCATCTAGAAGGTTCATGATTTAATTTTATCGTTTTCCAACTACAAGCCTCATGGTTGTCATCCCCTTCTTCCCAAGAAATGAGGGACAATCACTCCTTGGGTCAGTACACCCGAAAATCCCAAAAGGTAAGGAGATGAAGTTTGGAAAGTGGCAAGTATGGTCAAGAATGGCACGATGAATCATCAAGATAACCTCTCAATAGAAAACCTATTCCTAAGGGTGACCCACCTACTAGGGCACAATGTCAACCACCAAGTTGAAACAAGGAAAATAGGATCATTTCCAAGCAAACGTTACATAATGAAAAGCAATTTTTAATGCAACAAACTCAAATGCCTCAAATATTGAAATCACACTCACAATAATACCTATCTTGTACCTCATTAAGCAAGACCCAATTTCTTTCAAATGCAAGGTGATGTGGTTGATACCCTCACGATGAACCTGGAACTGTGGTGGCGAGGTGGGTCTTTATCTGTGCAAGTGGACACTGTTGGTTAAGTTGTCTCTCAATACTCCATGTTTGCAACCTAAGGGCCTCGAGACATCATCTCCTTAGTTATCCCTATGAACCGGGGATAACATATAGCTCCTACTTGAGGAAATGTACTCGTCGTAGAGTGCATGAGAACCATTTTGGCCCTTGGGTATGGAAGCAAGTGAATATCAAGGAATAAAAGGAAGAATGTGGACTGTGCGGAAGACACGGTGACTGTTATTGGGTCGAAGTGAACAAAAGAGCAGAAAAGATGGAGTGAAGCCCGAGAAAGAAATTCGTTGGACGATGATCTAGGTGGATCATCTCAAAATTTGATAGAGTTAAAGTATTCAAAATGCAAAGTAAATCTTACAAAGTGGAAGAGCTCGTCAACATCTTTCCGGTGACATTCGTTTCGGGAAAAACGACCTCCAGGTGACAAAGATATAAGCAATGGAAGTTTTGTCAAAGATGATTAGAAATGGGTTAAAAATAGGTTAAATATGATTAGAAATGGTTTGAAAAAAAGAGGTGGTCAAAGAAATATACCTTGACCTTGCCAACACCAAAGCATCCCCTTGGTATTTAAATGTATATCAAAAACCATATAAAAAACCCAAAATATAATGTTAAAACCAAATGTGATACTATAGCAAAGCGCACCATATAATATATGGGTATTAAAAATCTCAACCATAGTATTAAAACCATATAAATCATATGTTAAATCAACATATGATATACCACCACATATATACCATATGATTAAAACAAATATGATATACCAAATCGAGCAAAGGAGGAGAATCTCGTGGGTTTGACCCCGGGACTTTCGCCCCCCCCAACCACTATAACAACCACAACTACCAACGTGCCACCGCTATGAGACGTGGCAATGGGTGGCGCAAAAAACTTAAAAAGTGCCAAATGAACGGAATTTGGGTGGGCGCGTGGCCTATGGCCCACAGCCCTTTTTGGGTTTTGATTTCATTATTTAAATGAAGCATGGGCACGGATCTCGAGAAGGAGTATTGATGTAGGCAGAGACAGGCACACAAATCGAGGTGATGTTTCATAGTGACCAAAGTGAATTTGCACGCAGACGAAGGTGGTTTTGCACGTAGTTCGAGGTGGTACAAAATTGGCACGCTTCCCGAGGCCATACATATTGTACAATCAAGGGCATATTTGGGAATTGTACCAAGAAGGGCATTCGGAGTTCAGTTTCTGAAATATATTGAGTTTATACTCAAAAGTCTCGGTTTTTCGCAAGGATTCCAGATCCAGCTTCAGTTTTTGCATTCAGGCATCCAGACAGAAAAGTGCTCACAGAACCTTCCAGATACACAGAAAGGTATCCATGTTTATACTTAAAAGTCTCAAAATTTCATCTTGCAGCTGTTGTTGAAGTCTGTTATTGTATATGACAGACAGAAATCAAAAGTCATTTTGTAAGCATTTGAATACTTAATCTATCAGCCTTCCCATTTGGAAAGTGGCTCGGAGACATAGACAGGAAGTCTGGTGAACTCCGTTACCAATTCTTGTTCATAGATGGTTTGCTTACATGTTTATGTGCTCATATGCTTGATGAATATTCTTTAATTTTGCATTACAAAGATGGTTAACAGTTAAAAATTCACATGCAAGTAATGGTTCAAGATCAAGTTAAATTTCAGATCAGACGAGGAGATCGAGGATGAGAGATAAGCAAGGAAGAAGGATCATGGACAACTCAGAAGGTGGAAAAATCCACCGTTGGATGCTTTGGAGCATCGCGCGAGAAGAAAGGAAAGACAGGTTGGTGAAGCCCTAAAAATATGGGTCAAGTTGACCTAGGGTTTTAGACACCTAGGGTTTTGGTATCTAGGGTTTTGGACACCTAGGTTTCGGCCTAAGGTTGTCGGTGAGATATTGAAATGTATAAATAAAGGTCTAAAGGACTTGGGTTGGGTTGGTACGACATTGTTGATTGATCTAATTGTATTGTTGATGTGAGTGAGTATTGTATCGAGAGCTAAGAGTGAGAGCCTTCTGGTATTGTAAGATCTTCAGCTGGGTGTGCAGGGAGGGGAGAGAAAGAGAGGAAAAGAATAAATAAGATCTTCTAGCTGAGAGAGCAGACAAGAACTGTATGCTTTACCTCAATATATTATAGCACAGTTATGTGGATGTAGCCCTAGAGAGAGGGTGAACCATGTTTATTTGGTGTGGTGTGTGATTGATATTATGTCTATGTCATTGATATATTGTGATTGCATTGTTGTGTTAGATCTGATAGTAGATGTGTAGAATAGATCTAAGTTGATAAGTGATATATGAAAATTATGTTGTTCTTGTGTTAGATCCACTTGATATTCCCTTTGGTTGTAAACATCTATGTCCTGCAACCCCCTCATAACTGCTTTGGGTGAGACTGCATCTACTTCGTAGGTGTTTCCGAAAGGGCTAGTAGTTAGGGCTTGTTGGTGCACTCTTGGAGTTGAACCCTGGGTCTTCCCCTATGTCAACAAATGGTTTCGTTGCTAGGATGAGAATCTTCTTGACGAAATGTCAAGGTGGTTTCCATCGAAGACAGAGACTCAAAAGTGGATAGAGGATCAAGAAAAGGACTTTGTTGAAGCCCAGAACAAGAACTCTAATCTTAGTATAGAGGATTGGTTGGAGAAATATATCTTTACTTATATACACAAAATTTTCTTTGGAGGAATCCATCATGAGATATATGAGTGGCTAGATATATTAGAAGATACCCAGTTTGAGATCTGATCTAAATCTCTTGTGGTTTGGATGACAGAGTTGATCAAGAAGGTCAAAAGAGTTGATAGTGTCGTATCACGAGCAGTAGATCACCGGTTCAATAGAACTATTGGAGGGTAAATCACAGAGTTCATTGTTGACAGAGTAGAATCATACAACCAAGCCGAGAGATATTTATTTAAGGGACCCGGAGGGGATTTTTTGCATTTTCTGAAGCTGAGAATCAAGATGTTATTGCATGAGAAGAACATCTTGAAGACACAATAGATTGGTCGGATCAAGAAAGGCTAATGTTCAACAATTCAGACAGCGACAGCCACACAGAAGATGGACATACATGTAGTGGGAGAGTGTTCTGAGAAGTTCACCTTGCAAACCTATTTAAGCAGAAATATGGGGAGGAGGGTTTCTACAGTGGAGAAGAGGCAGATCTGACATATTAAGAACATTTAGAACCCACTAGGGCAGAAGAAGGAGAAGCTGAAGAGCTTCACCAAAGAGAACCTGAAACCTCAGAAACTGCACAGACCATCGAAGTAAGTATTGTTAACCCTCCTCTTGATTCAGTAGTATTAAGAAACCGGAGTAATCCCAGTCACCAGAGTACCCAGAGAACTGTCAATAGTAATCCACCACACATTCAGTCAGGAACCCTAGGAAGATTTATGGCAAATGAGATGAGGCTTCATATCTTTAGGTGAGATAGATCTGAAGATCCTGACCATCACTGGTTCCTATGTGAAGCTGTATGGAATATTAAAAATGTCACCGACGAAGTTGTCAAAAGAACCCAGTTCAATACCACTCTACGGGATCGTGCACTGAGTTGGTACATGAAGCTTGTCTAGGGACTTGCACAGCCTAAGCCACTGAATCATATTAAGAATGAGTTGATTATGGAATTCAAGAAACCCAAGTCAGAGTCACAATGTATTAAAAATATGAAAGAGATCAAGCAGAAGGTGGTTGAACCTATTTGGGAATTCGATCAGAGATTCAAAAACTTAACATGCCGATTGAATTTTCAGATCCCAGATGAACAGCACAAAGAATGGTTCATTGTTGCCCTCTTACCACACATAAGAGTTCCTCTGATGCAACAGAATATTGCTTCGCAGTATGAGATGTTGTAGATCACAATGAATCTAGAATCAACCCCTATAGGAGAATCCAGCTCAGGTATGAGCTAGATCTTGAGTCAACTAACCAGTTTGTCTCTACAGGTCGAAGACATGAAGAAAGATAAGGGAAAATATAAAAGAGAAGATATCTGGTGTGTTAGATGCAGATCAAAAGGCCATGAAAAGGAATATTGTCCCCTATTCAACGAATACTTGGCTTCTGGAGATCTGAGCCCTTTGAAGCAAGTCACCTTACCTTGGTGCGAGGTATGTCGAAACAAACATCGCCCTGGTGAGTGCTACTACATGCAAAAGTATGTTCAAACACCTAAAAATTTGTACTACACATTATGTAAGTCCGTAGGACACAATGATAGGGATTGTAGGGCTTACGATCTCATGCATGAAAGGTCGAGAGACATTTATAATATTCAAGGAGAAGTACAACAAGAAGGAAACACTACGTAGTATAACTCTCCTAGGAGAGGAAACTTCAATCCTCATGGTGGATTCAGAAGAAGAGGACGAGGAGGAGGAATGGGTCGAGGTTGAGGACAGATCATCTATTATAATTGCGCACAACCAGGACACCTTGCAAGGGATTGTTAGAACCCTTGTACCACTTGCAGCTACTGCAGCTCTTTTGACAATGTTATAGAATATTGTCCTGTGTTTCTAGCTAAGCTTCAAGAAAGATGAGGACCTCAATAGAACCCGCAAGTGCAACTGATATATGTTGAGCCTCGCGGAGAAGACCCTAGATTTGTTGTTATAACAAGAGGAGGCATTGTCACAGGAGATGACAGAATAACCCAAGGGAAGACTATAGAATATTCAGGAATCGGGAAAGCTACAGAGAAGACACAAATGTTTGATGAAAAGAAAGAAAGACAAATATTTGAGGAATCCAGAAAAGAATTTAGAGGATACCAAGGCTCTTCATCAAAAACAATACCAAAAGTGAGAGAATATGGAATGCCTCTGGCATTCGATCAGTCTACTTCACCAAAAGAAGAAAAAGAGGTAAGCAAGCTCATGCAATTTGTATATACTTGTATTAAGTTGATTCAGGACGAAAGTGTTGTACAAGAATTACAAAATTTAATCACACAATATGAGATGGGAAAGATAGACCCCTTACTGAATAGGGAAGTGCACCAAATCGGTAAGAAGAGAAGGAAAAATAAGGAATTACATTTGAATGCCCAAATAGGAGAGTATGGGATAGATTATGTAGTCCTTGACTTAGGGTCATAGGTCAATTTCATGACGAAGCAAACCTGGGCACTGATGGGAAAACTGAAGTTGATCTATTCCCCTATCAGGCTTAGGATGGCTAATCAGCAAGTTGTCAACCCATTTGGATGATTGGAGCATGTCCCTGTGGATATAGATGGAGTAAGAACATTTGCAGATTTTGAGGTAATTGAAATAGTTGATGAAAGTTGCCCTTACCCTGCACTGTTAGGAAATGATTGGGCTTTCAATAATTCCACTATGGTTGATTTAAAAAAAAATACGTATGAATTTTGAAAGAGATGGCCTTAGGGTCATTGCACCTTTAGATCCAGATGAAGGTCAGCGATACACAGAACTTATCAGAGAAGAATACCACGCATATGCACTAGAAAATATATATAAGCTAACAACCAAACAAAATGATTACATTAATCCTACAGTCAATGGGAACCTAAGCTGGTGAAGTGAGAGTGCATGTTCATCAGACTCAGAAGAATCACTAGAGAATTGGAAGAATAAGATGTATGAAGTATCTACAAGAAGATGTGCTAGATTAACCAGAGAAGTTCGTTGGATCGGCACAACCATAAGTAACTTACCCACATTTGATGGTCTGAACCCTTTAGAAACCTTATTGTCGGACTTTGAAGAAAGTGTACCAATACAACAAAAATTATTGGCGATGGATGAGGCCTTTAAATCCACACCAACAAGATGGTGGGGGGCATACAAAAGTAACATTACATATTAGATACAGTGTCGTACCCTGATGACAATGAGGTTCTCAGCACAAGTAGAAGGCTGCGAAGTTCGCTACACAGGTCGAAGCTGCTCAAAGGACCATGTGTGAAGCTGTGAGGAAGCCTGGAGAAACATCCCTCAAGAGAAGTGGGTACACAAATTCATCAACACGCTGGACACAACACCTATAAACTGGTACATTCAAGCAGAGTTGTGCCGCATCACTACATATTGGCAAGGTATGACTCAGAATTTTGTAACTACCTTCTTATTTGAAATTCAATATCCATCAGTAGATCAAGCATTACAGATTGTGAGACAGAAAGTATTCGAGGAGGCATCTAGCCTTCCTTTGGAACAAGAAGAGGATGAATGGACTGTGCCTCTCCATAAACCGCAAGGTTGTTACAACAACAATGCTGATGAAGATGATGATCCGAGGAAGGTGAACATCGTAGAAATAGAAGGCCAAAGAGACGTGGAAGGACCATGATCTGAGCTACAATTCATTGGACAACCAATCAAGATTAAGAAAGTCAATATTGGAACAGAGCAGACACCAAATTTTGCAAATGTTGGAGATTACTGGGATGCTGCCACCATTGACAAAATTACAGAGTTACTGCATGAATATCAGGACTTGTTTCCAACCAAGTTCACTGATATGAAGGGCATTAAAGGACCTATGGGAGAGATTAGGATTCCTTTAAATCCAGCTGCAAGACCAGTTAAACAGAGACCTTATAGACTGAACCCTAAATATAAGGAGCAAGTGAAAATTGAGCTCGACAGAATGTTGGAAGCAGGAATTATAGAGCCCATCGAAGAGTCAGAGTGGATAATCCCTATGGTGGTGCACGACAAGAAAACAATAGAAAATAGGATGTGCGTAGATCTCAGGAAGCTGAATGATGCTTATTTGCATGAAACCTTCCCTACACCATTCACTGACAAAGTGTTAGATAATGTGGGAAGCCAGGAAGTATATTCCTTTACAAATGGATTTTCAAGATACCATCAGATATGGATTGCCAAGGAAGATCGCCATAAGACCACATTTGCAACAGAATGAGGATCCTACCAATATACAGTGATGCCATTCAGATTGAAGAATTCCCCAGCCATATTTTCTAGGGTGGTGGTCAAATCATTCAAGGAATTTCTGCATAAATTTTTAGAATCGTACTTTGATGATTGGACTGTTTTTAGTTTATTGAAGAATCATATTGAATGTCTAAGGCTAATGTTGGATAAATGCAGGCAGTTTCAAATTTCTTTAAACCTGAAGAAATGTATTTTCTTTTCAACATTTGGAGTTATGTTAGGTCATATTGTATGTAAGCAAGGATTTCTGGTAGATCCATCCAAAATTGCCATTATAGTTGATCTACCCCCTCCTACTTCAGTTAAACAAATGCGCACTGCGCTGGGACACATAGGATATTACAAAAAGTTCATTAAGGGATATGCTCAGATTACTACACCCATGGAGAAGTTGTTGAAGAAGGATTGTCAGTTTAGTTGGACAGAGGAATGCCAACAGAGCTTCGACACACTGAAACAAAAAATGGTTACTGCGCCCATTCTGCTTTTCCCAGATTGGACCATGGAGTTTCATGTGCATGTCGATGCGTCTTCCATTGCTTTAGGATTTTTGTTAGCACAATCGAGAATAGGAGATATTGACCACTCGTTAGCCTTTGCTAGTAGGAAGCTATCAACTGCTGAAATCAACTACATCACCACTGATCGAGAAGGATTGGCCATGGTGTATGCATTATAGCAATTTTGCCACTACTTGTTGGGAGGAAACTTTAAAATGTTTATTGTTCACTCCACATTGAAATACCTAGTCAACAATCCAGTGTTGGGGGGAATATGCAAATGGCTTCTGTTGTTTCGAGAATATGATTTTGAGATCATCGTAAAGCCAGGGAGGATGAACAAAGGTCCTGACCACTTGTCAAGGATGGAACATGGAGAAGAGATGACCAGTTTAGAGGATGCATTGTCAGATGCACAACTATTGGCCATTAGAAAGATTGATGACCACTTCGCAAAGATAGCCCAGTTCCTATCAACAGGAATGGCACCTAGTGAGTACACAATTCCTCAAAAGAAACAGCTAGTAGTGCACGCTACAGATTTCTCACTTATAACAGGACATCTATACAAGATGGGACCTAATGAGATATTGAGAAGATATGTTATGGAGGCAGAATGACCACTGATCCTTGCAGAAGCTCATGAAGGCATCGTAGGAGGACATTATACAGGAAAAGAAACTACGCAGAAGGTTCTTAGAGTTGGCCTTTGGTGGCCTACCTTACACATAGATGCTAAAGACTATTCCAAAGACTGCGATGTATGCCAAAGAGTTGGGAAACCATCCAAAAGAGATTAAATTCCATTAGCACCATATCTGACCCTACAAGCATTTGAGAAATGGGCCATTGACTTCATTGGACCTATAAATCCACCAGGGAAGCGTACATGAGAAAGGTACATAATTACTGCGATAGAGTACTTGACTAGATGGGCTGAAGCAAGAGCAGTCAAGTACTGTAGTGCCACTACAGCTATGCGCTTCATATTTAATGACATCATAACCTGGTTTGGATGCCCAAAGATCCTTATGAGTGATCAAGGAACACATTTCATCAATAAGACAGTTGAAGCCTTGACTGAAGAATTTGTAGTCCACCATCAGAAGAGCACACTGTACCATCTACAAGCAAATGGGACAGTTGAAGCATTCAACAAGATCCTGGAGACAACGCTAATGAAGATTTGCAGTGTTAACAGGGATGATTGGGATTTAAGAGTACCAACAGTATTATGGGCCTATAGAACCACTTGCAAGAAACTAACAATGCATACCCCCTTCAAGTTGGTATATGGTCTTGAAGCTGTTGTTCCAATGGAATATAGGGTACCAAGCCTAAAAATTGTTTCCTTTACAGATATGGATGACCATGGCGTTGTTCAAGAGAGGCTTACATAGTTGGTTGAATTGGAAGAAGATAGATTCATTGCAGGATTCCATCAGCAAGTTCAGAAGGAAAGAGAGAAGGCCTATCATGATAGGAACATCAAGAAGAAGGCATTCAAACAAGGTGATCTAGTACTTGTATATGACAACAAGTTCATAAAACATCCTGGAAAGTTCATAATGCATTGGCTAGGGCCATATGAGATCGCTCATGTTACAGAGGGAGGAGTTGCGCAATTGAATACTTTGAATGGGGAGTGGAAGGAAGGATTAGTGAATGGGAGTCAGCTTAAGTTGTATTATGACAACTAGCTACCTCGCAACTCTCAGTGAAAGCATGAAGAAAAGGGTCCAGGTACCAGGTGCAGTTGAAACTGGGTACCATATGCAGAAAAGGCAGTCTGCACAAGGGATGGAGAGGAGGCAAAGAGCATAACGTAGAGGCTGCACTACACAACCAGGAGTCGAAGTAAAACAGGAAGCTCAGATATGAATTGCCTCGGGACGAGTCACATGTGAGTGTTGGGGGCCTATTGGCCCTTGGGTATGGAAGCAAGCGAAGATCAAGGAAGAAAAGGGAGAATGTGAATTGCACGGAAGACACAGTGATTGTTATTGGGTTGAAGTGAACAAAAGAGCAGAAACAATGGAGTGAAGCTTGAGAAAGAAATTCGTTGGACGAGGAGATCGGGGATGAAAAATAAGCAAGGAATAAGGATCGTGGACAACTCAACAAGTAGAAAAATCCACCGTTGGATGCTTTGGAGCACCACGCGAGAAGAAAGGAAAGACATGCTAGCGAAGCCCTGAAAATATGGGTCAAGTTGACCTAGGGTTTTAGACACCTAGGGTTTTGGTATCTAAGGTTTTGGACACCTAGGTTTTGGCCTAAGACCGTCGGTGAGCTATTGTAATGTATAAATAAAGGTCTAAAGGACCTGGGTCGGGTTGGTACTTTGGGTTGGTACGATATTACTGATTGATCTAATTGTATTATTGATGTGAGTGAGTATTGTATCGAGAGAAAGAAGTGCTAAGAGTGAGATCCTTCTGGTATTGTAAGATCTTCAGCTGGGTGCAAAGATCAACCCTACAACTGGGTGCACAGGGAGGGGAGAGAAAGAGAGGAGAAGAAGAAAGAATATCTGCTAGTTGAGAGCGCAGAAAATAACTGTATGATTTACCTCAATATATTATAGCACAGTTCTGTGGACTTAGCCCTAGAGAGATGGTGAACAGCGTATATTTGGTGTGGTGTGTGATTGATATTCTATCTCTGTCATTGATATACTGTGATTGCATTTCTGTGTTAGATTTGATAGTATATGTGCATAATAGATCTAAGATGATAAGTGATATACGAACATTGTGTTGTTCTTGTGTTAGATCCACTTGATATTCCCTTTGGTTGTAGACATCTATGTCCTGCAACCCCCTCATAACTGCTTCGGGTGAGACTGCATCTGCTTCATAGGTGTTGCCAAAAGGGACAGTAGTTAGGGCTTGTTGGTGCGCTCTTGGAGTTGAACCCTGGGTCTGCCCCTATGCCAACAAACCACAACATATCCTGGCGGACTTGTGCCTACAATGAAACATAAAAATGTAAAATACATGGTGGTTCTATCACCCTTCGTGCATATATATCAGATCTCATAATAACAACTAATCTAGAAAGGAAAATTTTCATTTTTTCAATAATTTTCCTCGTAACACATATATATAGACAAAATGAATTTAAAATATAAAACAAAAACATATATAACTAATTTGTATTTATCAAAAACTGAAAATAGTTTTTCTTTGCTAAAAAAAGTGAAAAAGTAAGCACTTCTCTTAACAAATACATATGCATCGCATCCGGTGCACCTTATCAAACATTAGGCACGGAATAGACATATGTTCAATATAACGCATTGGTGCATCATTGTTAGTCAAGCACCGATATCTATAGCGGTGTGTTGTGATATATAGTGCAGGGGTTAAGGGTCGGTGTTAAACCATGCGGTGCGTTGGGTTATATCAAACACACCAAATCTATATGTTAGTACGTGCACTATACACTTTTAACTGGTGCATTGTCTTTACTTGACGCACCATTAACGAGCATGTTTTACAATGTGCACCAGAATGATAATTTTTAAACTATTTTTCTTAGTAACTTACTTAGCCGCCCACGTGTGTTGTGTTTAAAGTAACGCACCAGCGTTTCATTTGAGCTTTGTATACGTTGATATTGGTGTTTTTGTATTATAAATCACTGGTGATGGGGAATCCCATAAACGAACTGAGATGGTAAATTATTATGTATTGTGTTCGTTGTGTTTCCATACACATTACCGATGTGTTTTATTTATTTGAAGAACTTCATAGAAAATTTGTGTTTCAAAAAATTGGCAGTGCATTAGATTAATACAATGCATCGGTGCGTTTATCTCAATTGACGCACTTCCGAGCATCTTAGCGGTGCTTACCATAAGACGCACTATGCTACAAATTTTTGAAAATTCGTCCCGGTGTCATGCTCTTTACATTACTAGTGCATTGTTCTGATCAATCTACATCGACTAGTGAAATTCTTGAATATGAATTTATGCGGCGTGATGTGTTAATATAAATGCACTGGTGATACCATGCTAATGGAGCAACAATTTTTTTTTTAACAATGTGTTATGTTGTCGACGACATCGGTTACAAGGAATCCACTGAAATGACACAGAGACTCGGTGTGAGATGTTACTATTAATGCATCGGTACCACTTTGATAGTGGAGAACTATCCTTTTGTTCTATGGTGCGTTGTAAATATGAGTGAACCGAGAACGAGGCATCCACTAAGATGCCCCGCTATGAAAATTCAGGAAATATATGTCTCGATGTGTTCCTGCATACGAGGTCGGTGCGATTGATTAAAATGGTTGCATCGATATGTTAAATTTTATAAGTCGTTATGTTAGCAGTCTAGTTAGTTAAGTGAAGTGTATGAGTGCGTGTATTTTTTATAAAGTATGGAAATGCATTTGAGCATTGACTTGCTGGGGCATTATGTTTCGGGTACACCCCAGTGTGATTAATTAAAATTGGTGCACCACTAGGTTAAATTTTATATATCATTGAGCTAGCACTATGGTTAATGAAGTGTAATGGCTTGGTGCGGGTATGAGCCTGGTTTGCACCAGTGTTGGGGCATTCCAAAGGATGCACCACTTTGTTTTTTAGTAATTTATTGCGGTGCACTAGATTGGATGGCACCGATGCGAACATATATGGACGCGTCGAAAGAAGTGATCACATTGTATTTAACACAGTACACACTGGTGGATATGTGCACTGTGTTTTTAACACACTGTGCACCACTTCGGGGAAAGCCAAACCATTCAGACACACCGTGTGAAAAAAGAAAAAAAAATGAAAAAAATGAAAAATTTCAAGCTAAATTCTAATTTTAATTGGATGAAAATGCAAATAGGAAGGTAATAAATAATTCACCTAGTCTCTTATTTCTTAAAGAGGCATGGTTGCACCGTTGAGAGGAAATGAAATTTGTAGTAGTTTCCAAAATTTGGAAATGGGTGGAATCCACCAATGTAGCTATCCTAGTCAGTGTAGGGCACTGGAAGTTGTTGATTAATTGGGTTGGTTTTCATTGATGTCAAACCTTGAAGAAATTCCAGTAGAAAATTCTGGTAGCACAAAGGTTTTGGTAATGGACCCAAGTTTTTTTGATGGATAATGGTATGAGTTTTGATATATTTGCAGGTAAGACTATTCTAGATGGATAGTACATGTCATGTCATTTATGGTGGTATGTGGAGTGTCACATAACTCCTCATGGTTAGAGATTTATGGCCATCTGAAGTTTGAGAACCTTCAAGAGTCATCTAGAAGCCCCAAAAGGTCAAAATAGTCAAAGTGTTTGCAAAGAAGAAACTATTTAAATAATAAAGTGAAGTGATGAGTGTACTATAAGTCAAAGTAGATGCAAAAGAATTTATTTAAATAATAAAGTTAATGGAGAACTTACTAATTGTGGAAAGTGGTTAAGTTAAGTGGACAAGTGGTTATAAGTGGGTTAAGATGGTTAAAAGGTAACCCCTTGAGGATGCTACATGAAAGTATAAATAAGAGGCAAGGCTCTCTCATTTAAACATACTTGAACCTATTCAATATCATTGAATATCTATTTTGTGAAAGGTTATGTTGGGCAAGTATTATTAATAGAGAAAAGTGTGGAAGAAAAAGTGTGGCAAGAAAAGTGCGGCAGAAAAATCACAGCAAGAAAACTGCGGAAGAAAAAGTGTGGCAAGAAAAGTGTGGTAGAAAAAGTGCAGCATGAAAATCACGGTAGAAAAATCACGACAGGAAAACTATGGCAAAGAAAGTGCGAAAAAAAAAGTGTGGCAAAAAAAGTGCGACAAGAAAATTGCGGCAAAAAAATCGTGGTAGTAGAATCTTGACAACATAATCACAACAACAACATGGTTGGGGTCTATTTATGAGAGATATGGCACATCTTGTTTGAGGTATGTTTTGTGAGATAGCGTTTATCTCTTGAGATGGTATTGGATGTTCAATATTGTTGCATATATAAGATTTGTTGAAGGATACAGTTGGTATTTGGCATATGGATATTGTTCTTTTGGTTGTGATGTGTTGCTAAAGTTGTTGGTTTAACTTGAGGCTACATAAAAGTGAGGTTATGTTATCAGGATTTAGGAGCGGAACAAACTGATTAACAAACTAAATATCATTAACACATAGATAGGAAGAATAACACAAATATACAGTGAACAATATCTTATATTAAATAATGAAATAGGATAAAACTGCAGAACTCAAACTTGCTCAAATGGTGGTAGTTATCTCTGAGAAGAGATGTGGCTGCTACGTGCATATGTCTGAGAAAAATGGATTACAATAAGGATCCATAGGCCCTTTTCATATTACTCATGAATTTCAAAACCCTAGACATCCAAAAACCTAATCCTTGAAGGTGAAACACCAAAAGTCATGTGGGCCCTATGGGTAAGTTTTTGCAATTTGGTACCTCAACTTCCTAAGGTCATAACTTTTGCATACGACCTTTGTTTTAGGCGTGTGATAGCTTGTTGGAAAGGTATTTTAGAGAGCTACACATTCCTCCATTAAAATCTAACTCCATCTACAGTTGGACTGTGGCAAGTAAAAAAAAAACGTTTAGGGCCCCAAAACAGCCATGGAAGTACAACAAGATGTGCTGACATGAAAAAATACAAAATACGCCAGTTGGATTAGGCGAGAAGCCACCCATATACACCTAGAGAATGCGTGAGGCTTTAGACAACCTTAGAAGTGTGGAAATCACAATTATAAAACAGTACAGAAAGACATGCTAAATAAAAACGGACACGAGGAGCCAGTTGGAATAGGTGGGTGGCCACCAATATCCATATGGATCAATCCTCCTCCCTTAGGAAGCAATGGTATCCATTAGGTTGACTTCCCCCATCAGGTGAGGAAAATTCTGTTGGATTTGGTCCTGCATGAGCCACTTGCCTTGGTGTAGGAGTTGCCCTGCCTTGACAACCCGATAAAGCTTGATCCGTTGTTAGCGAGTTCCCTTGACCTGTGTGTCCACTATATGGTCGGTGGATTCTTGTTCCATGCAGTCCAGGTTGAGCTCTATTGGTGTCAGTTTTTTGGTGATCTCAGAGGTGTCCAATAACGGTGGAAAATATGGTCGAAGGAGGTCCACATTGAATACTGGATGCAGACCAAGGAAGGGTGGAGTGTTGAGCTCAAAAGCATTGCTACCCACAACCTTGGTGATAGTGTAAGGCCCATAATGAAGTGGGTGAAGCTTCTGATGGGGCCTGGTGAGATGCTCCTTCTGCAAATGTAACTAGAATTTGTCGCCAACCTGAAACTGGTGTGGTACCTTGTGTTGATCATGGCATTGCTTGTACTTAGCATTGGATTTCTGCAAAATATCCTGGACTTTTTGGTGGATGTGTTGAATCCTTTCAATGAATCTGGTGGCTTTGTCAATCGCAGAATGATTAGGGGAAGAGTTTGTTTGTGTGGTGGTAAGAGTAAGTGCAACATCAATGGGTCCCAAGGGTTGGAATCCCAGACCCACCTGAAACGGGCTATGGATGATGGAACTATGGAGAGCCTTGTTGTAACTATGTTGAACATATGGAAGACTTCCGTCCTATGTTCGGGGATGCTTAGAATTGTATATGTGAAGGACGTGCAAAATCATCTGATTGATGACCTCAGTTTGGCCATCGGTTTGGGGGTGGAAAGTATTGGATTTTGTGAGCTTGGTGTCCAACAAAGACCAGAGAATCGACCAAAAGGTGTTGAGGATCCTAATGTCTCGGTCGGAGATGAAGGTTTGTGGTATCCCAAAGTGGACCCAAACTCGTTCGAAGAAGATCTTGGTAGTATATGTCGCTGTGACATTCTTCTTACAGGTTGTGAGGATGGCCATCTTCGAAAACTAATCAACGACCACAAACACGCAATCATTTTCGTTCTTGGTAGACGACAAACCAGACATGTAATCCATGGATATGGATTCCCATGGCTTCTCGGGAATAGGAAGAGGGGTGTATAAGCCTTGCTTCTTGATGGTTGTCTTGGCAATGGCATAGGCAGTGCAAGATCTGATATACTCGCTGACATCCTGTCAAAGTTTTGGCCAATAAAAATGTTTCTAAAGAATGACCACAGTTTTCTCTATGCCAAAATGTCATGCCACCCAACTGTAGTGGGCTTCCCAAATCAAATTTGCATGCTCACTTGTAGGAACACAAAGATAACCCAGGTGGCATAAGATTCTGTCATGAATTTGAAAATCAGTGACAGTGGTGCATGTACCCAAGAGCTGATAGGTGGTGGCAAAGTCCAAATCTTTCTAGTAAAGTTGGGGCCACTCTAATGTTTTATGTCCACGAGAATGGAGCACAGTGGTGAGTGCAGCCACAGGAGGCCGACTGAGGTAGTCAACGACACGATTAGAGATACATGTCTTATACTTGATGTAGATATGGAAATGATGTAGGTAGGTGGACCACTTATGATGGCGGTCGTTCTGCATTTTCCCCTGTGTCTGTATGAACTACAGAGCCTTGTGATCAGTGTGTATGATCGTCTCTTTCCCAAGAAAGTAATGTTTCGATGGCAGGATTGGACAATGGAGTACATTTCCTTGTCATAGGTGGGTTATTTCCAAAAAATATCAGAGAGTGTCTCACTATGGTATGCCACAGGATGCTCATGTTGAGTGAGGACTGCACCCACAACATAGTCAGATGCATTAGTATCAATCTCGAATGGTTGTTGCAAATCGGGTAAGGAGAGTATTGGAGCTGAGCACAAGAGATGTTTCATATCATCAAATTCTCATTATGTCTCCTTCCCCCACACGAACTTGGCCCTACCACTGCCCTTGGTCACCTGGCTGAGGGCCCAGACAATATGGGAGAATCCCAACATGAACCGTCATTAGAAATTGGCTCGTCCCAAGAAGCTCAAAAGCTCGGTCAGTGTGGTCGGGGCTGGTGAGTCATGGATGAATTGGATCTTAGCTAGATCAACATGTACCCCATGCTCATCAACAATGTATCCCAGGCATTGGACCTTTTTCATGTCAAAAGAGCATTTTTCCAAGTTGGCATAAATCTTGTGTTGTCGCAGAGTGCTCAAGACTTGTTGAATATGCCGCATGTGATCCTCCCACATTCTGTTGAAGATGAGGATGTCATCCAAATATACTACCACAAAGGATTTGGTGAAGGGTCTCAATACATCATCCATCAACCTCATGAAAGTGGTTG
>JZKD02S0650896.1:241164-269503 GCA_000966675.3 Picea glauca | reverse complement strand
TTTGGATGCCCAAAGATCCTTATGAGTGATCAAGGAACACATTTCATCAATAAGACAGTTGAAGCCTTGACTGAAGAATTTGTAGTCCACCATCAGAAGAGCACACTGTACCATCTACAAGCAAATGGGACAGTTGAAGCATTCAACAAGATCCTGGAGACAACGCTAATGAAGATTTGCAGTGTTAACAGGGATGATTGGGATTTAAGAGTACCAACAGTATTATGGGCCTATAGAACCACTTGCAAGAAACTAACAATGCATACCCCCTTCAAGTTGGTATATGGTCTTGAAGCTGTTGTTCCAATGGAATATAGGGTACCAAGCCTAAAAATTGTTTCCTTTACAGATATGGATGACCATGGCGTTGTTCAAGAGAGGCTTACATAGTTGGTTGAATTGGAAGAAGATAGATTCATTGCAGGATTCCATCAGCAAGTTCAGAAGGAAAGAGAGAAGGCCTATCATGATAGGAACATCAAGAAGAAGGCATTCAAACAAGGTGATCTAGTACTTGTATATGACAACAAGTTCATAAAACATCCTGGAAAGTTCATAATGCATTGGCTAGGGCCATATGAGATCGCTCATGTTACAGAGGGAGGAGTTGCGCAATTGAATACTTTGAATGGGGAGTGGAAGGAAGGATTAGTGAATGGGAGTCAGCTTAAGTTGTATTATGACAACTAGCTACCTCGCAACTCTCAGTGAAAGCATGAAGAAAAGGGTCCAGGTACCAGGTGCAGTTGAAACTGGGTACCATATGCAGAAAAGGCAGTCTGCACAAGGGATGGAGAGGAGGCAAAGAGCATAACGTAGAGGCTGCACTACACAACCAGGAGTCGAAGTAAAACAGGAAGCTCAGATATGAATTGCCTCGGGACGAGTCACATGTGAGTGTTGGGGGCCTATTGGCCCTTGGGTATGGAAGCAAGCGAAGATCAAGGAAGAAAAGGGAGAATGTGAATTGCACGGAAGACACAGTGATTGTTATTGGGTTGAAGTGAACAAAAGAGCAGAAACAATGGAGTGAAGCTTGAGAAAGAAATTCGTTGGACGAGGAGATCGGGGATGAAAAATAAGCAAGGAATAAGGATCGTGGACAACTCAACAAGTAGAAAAATCCACCGTTGGATGCTTTGGAGCACCACGCGAGAAGAAAGGAAAGACATGCTAGCGAAGCCCTGAAAATATGGGTCAAGTTGACCTAGGGTTTTAGACACCTAGGGTTTTGGTATCTAAGGTTTTGGACACCTAGGTTTTGGCCTAAGACCGTCGGTGAGCTATTGTAATGTATAAATAAAGGTCTAAAGGACCTGGGTCGGGTTGGTACTTTGGGTTGGTACGATATTACTGATTGATCTAATTGTATTATTGATGTGAGTGAGTATTGTATCGAGAGAAAGAAGTGCTAAGAGTGAGATCCTTCTGGTATTGTAAGATCTTCAGCTGGGTGCAAAGATCAACCCTACAACTGGGTGCACAGGGAGGGGAGAGAAAGAGAGGAGAAGAAGAAAGAATATCTGCTAGTTGAGAGCGCAGAAAATAACTGTATGATTTACCTCAATATATTATAGCACAGTTCTGTGGACTTAGCCCTAGAGAGATGGTGAACAGCGTATATTTGGTGTGGTGTGTGATTGATATTCTATCTCTGTCATTGATATACTGTGATTGCATTTCTGTGTTAGATTTGATAGTATATGTGCATAATAGATCTAAGATGATAAGTGATATACGAACATTGTGTTGTTCTTGTGTTAGATCCACTTGATATTCCCTTTGGTTGTAGACATCTATGTCCTGCAACCCCCTCATAACTGCTTCGGGTGAGACTGCATCTGCTTCATAGGTGTTGCCAAAAGGGACAGTAGTTAGGGCTTGTTGGTGCGCTCTTGGAGTTGAACCCTGGGTCTGCCCCTATGCCAACAAACCACAACATATCCTGGCGGACTTGTGCCTACAATGAAACATAAAAATGTAAAATACATGGTGGTTCTATCACCCTTCGTGCATATATATCAGATCTCATAATAACAACTAATCTAGAAAGGAAAATTTTCATTTTTTCAATAATTTTCCTCGTAACACATATATATAGACAAAATGAATTTAAAATATAAAACAAAAACATATATAACTAATTTGTATTTATCAAAAACTGAAAATAGTTTTTCTTTGCTAAAAAAAGTGAAAAAGTAAGCACTTCTCTTAACAAATACATATGCATCGCATCCGGTGCACCTTATCAAACATTAGGCACGGAATAGACATATGTTCAATATAACGCATTGGTGCATCATTGTTAGTCAAGCACCGATATCTATAGCGGTGTGTTGTGATATATAGTGCAGGGGTTAAGGGTCGGTGTTAAACCATGCGGTGCGTTGGGTTATATCAAACACACCAAATCTATATGTTAGTACGTGCACTATACACTTTTAACTGGTGCATTGTCTTTACTTGACGCACCATTAACGAGCATGTTTTACAATGTGCACCAGAATGATAATTTTTAAACTATTTTTCTTAGTAACTTACTTAGCCGCCCACGTGTGTTGTGTTTAAAGTAACGCACCAGCGTTTCATTTGAGCTTTGTATACGTTGATATTGGTGTTTTTGTATTATAAATCACTGGTGATGGGGAATCCCATAAACGAACTGAGATGGTAAATTATTATGTATTGTGTTCGTTGTGTTTCCATACACATTACCGATGTGTTTTATTTATTTGAAGAACTTCATAGAAAATTTGTGTTTCAAAAAATTGGCAGTGCATTAGATTAATACAATGCATCGGTGCGTTTATCTCAATTGACGCACTTCCGAGCATCTTAGCGGTGCTTACCATAAGACGCACTATGCTACAAATTTTTGAAAATTCGTCCCGGTGTCATGCTCTTTACATTACTAGTGCATTGTTCTGATCAATCTACATCGACTAGTGAAATTCTTGAATATGAATTTATGCGGCGTGATGTGTTAATATAAATGCACTGGTGATACCATGCTAATGGAGCAACAATTTTTTTTTTAACAATGTGTTATGTTGTCGACGACATCGGTTACAAGGAATCCACTGAAATGACACAGAGACTCGGTGTGAGATGTTACTATTAATGCATCGGTACCACTTTGATAGTGGAGAACTATCCTTTTGTTCTATGGTGCGTTGTAAATATGAGTGAACCGAGAACGAGGCATCCACTAAGATGCCCCGCTATGAAAATTCAGGAAATATATGTCTCGATGTGTTCCTGCATACGAGGTCGGTGCGATTGATTAAAATGGTTGCATCGATATGTTAAATTTTATAAGTCGTTATGTTAGCAGTCTAGTTAGTTAAGTGAAGTGTATGAGTGCGTGTATTTTTTATAAAGTATGGAAATGCATTTGAGCATTGACTTGCTGGGGCATTATGTTTCGGGTACACCCCAGTGTGATTAATTAAAATTGGTGCACCACTAGGTTAAATTTTATATATCATTGAGCTAGCACTATGGTTAATGAAGTGTAATGGCTTGGTGCGGGTATGAGCCTGGTTTGCACCAGTGTTGGGGCATTCCAAAGGATGCACCACTTTGTTTTTTAGTAATTTATTGCGGTGCACTAGATTGGATGGCACCGATGCGAACATATATGGACGCGTCGAAAGAAGTGATCACATTGTATTTAACACAGTACACACTGGTGGATATGTGCACTGTGTTTTTAACACACTGTGCACCACTTCGGGGAAAGCCAAACCATTCAGACACACCGTGTGAAAAAAGAAAAAAAAATGAAAAAAATGAAAAATTTCAAGCTAAATTCTAATTTTAATTGGATGAAAATGCAAATAGGAAGGTAATAAATAATTCACCTAGTCTCTTATTTCTTAAAGAGGCATGGTTGCACCGTTGAGAGGAAATGAAATTTGTAGTAGTTTCCAAAATTTGGAAATGGGTGGAATCCACCAATGTAGCTATCCTAGTCAGTGTAGGGCACTGGAAGTTGTTGATTAATTGGGTTGGTTTTCATTGATGTCAAACCTTGAAGAAATTCCAGTAGAAAATTCTGGTAGCACAAAGGTTTTGGTAATGGACCCAAGTTTTTTTGATGGATAATGGTATGAGTTTTGATATATTTGCAGGTAAGACTATTCTAGATGGATAGTACATGTCATGTCATTTATGGTGGTATGTGGAGTGTCACATAACTCCTCATGGTTAGAGATTTATGGCCATCTGAAGTTTGAGAACCTTCAAGAGTCATCTAGAAGCCCCAAAAGGTCAAAATAGTCAAAGTGTTTGCAAAGAAGAAACTATTTAAATAATAAAGTGAAGTGATGAGTGTACTATAAGTCAAAGTAGATGCAAAAGAATTTATTTAAATAATAAAGTTAATGGAGAACTTACTAATTGTGGAAAGTGGTTAAGTTAAGTGGACAAGTGGTTATAAGTGGGTTAAGATGGTTAAAAGGTAACCCCTTGAGGATGCTACATGAAAGTATAAATAAGAGGCAAGGCTCTCTCATTTAAACATACTTGAACCTATTCAATATCATTGAATATCTATTTTGTGAAAGGTTATGTTGGGCAAGTATTATTAATAGAGAAAAGTGTGGAAGAAAAAGTGTGGCAAGAAAAGTGCGGCAGAAAAATCACAGCAAGAAAACTGCGGAAGAAAAAGTGTGGCAAGAAAAGTGTGGTAGAAAAAGTGCAGCATGAAAATCACGGTAGAAAAATCACGACAGGAAAACTATGGCAAAGAAAGTGCGAAAAAAAAAGTGTGGCAAAAAAAGTGCGACAAGAAAATTGCGGCAAAAAAATCGTGGTAGTAGAATCTTGACAACATAATCACAACAACAACATGGTTGGGGTCTATTTATGAGAGATATGGCACATCTTGTTTGAGGTATGTTTTGTGAGATAGCGTTTATCTCTTGAGATGGTATTGGATGTTCAATATTGTTGCATATATAAGATTTGTTGAAGGATACAGTTGGTATTTGGCATATGGATATTGTTCTTTTGGTTGTGATGTGTTGCTAAAGTTGTTGGTTTAACTTGAGGCTACATAAAAGTGAGGTTATGTTATCAGGATTTAGGAGCGGAACAAACTGATTAACAAACTAAATATCATTAACACATAGATAGGAAGAATAACACAAATATACAGTGAACAATATCTTATATTAAATAATGAAATAGGATAAAACTGCAGAACTCAAACTTGCTCAAATGGTGGTAGTTATCTCTGAGAAGAGATGTGGCTGCTACGTGCATATGTCTGAGAAAAATGGATTACAATAAGGATCCATAGGCCCTTTTCATATTACTCATGAATTTCAAAACCCTAGACATCCAAAAACCTAATCCTTGAAGGTGAAACACCAAAAGTCATGTGGGCCCTATGGGTAAGTTTTTGCAATTTGGTACCTCAACTTCCTAAGGTCATAACTTTTGCATACGACCTTTGTTTTAGGCGTGTGATAGCTTGTTGGAAAGGTATTTTAGAGAGCTACACATTCCTCCATTAAAATCTAACTCCATCTACAGTTGGACTGTGGCAAGTAAAAAAAAAACGTTTAGGGCCCCAAAACAGCCATGGAAGTACAACAAGATGTGCTGACATGAAAAAATACAAAATACGCCAGTTGGATTAGGCGAGAAGCCACCCATATACACCTAGAGAATGCGTGAGGCTTTAGACAACCTTAGAAGTGTGGAAATCACAATTATAAAACAGTACAGAAAGACATGCTAAATAAAAACGGACACGAGGAGCCAGTTGGAATAGGTGGGTGGCCACCAATATCCATATGGATCAATCCTCCTCCCTTAGGAAGCAATGGTATCCATTAGGTTGACTTCCCCCATCAGGTGAGGAAAATTCTGTTGGATTTGGTCCTGCATGAGCCACTTGCCTTGGTGTAGGAGTTGCCCTGCCTTGACAACCCGATAAAGCTTGATCCGTTGTTAGCGAGTTCCCTTGACCTGTGTGTCCACTATATGGTCGGTGGATTCTTGTTCCATGCAGTCCAGGTTGAGCTCTATTGGTGTCAGTTTTTTGGTGATCTCAGAGGTGTCCAATAACGGTGGAAAATATGGTCGAAGGAGGTCCACATTGAATAATGGATGCAGACCAAGGAAGGGTGGAGTGTTGAGCTCAAAAGCATTGCTACCCACAACCTTGGTGATAGTGTAAGGCCCATAATGAAGTGGGTGAAGCTTCTGATGGGGCCTGGTGAGATGCTCCTTCTGCAAATGTAACTAGAATTTGTCGCCAACCTGAAACTGGTGTGGTACCTTGTGTTGATCATGGCATTGCTTGTACTTAGCATTGGATTTCTGCAAAATATCCTGGACTTTTTGGTGGATGTGTTGAATCCTTTCAATGAATCTGGTGGCTTTGTCAATCGCAGAATGATTAGGGGAAGAGTTTGTTTGTGTGGTGGTAAGAGTAAGTGCAACATCAATGGGTCCCAAGGGTTGGAATCCCAGACCCACCTGAAACGGGCTATGGATGATGGAACTATGGAGAGCCTTGTTGTAACTATGTTGAACATATGGAAGACTTCCGTCCTATGTTCGGGGATGCTTAGAATTGTATATGTGAAGGACGTGCAAAATCATCTGATTGATGACCTCAGTTTGGCCATCGGTTTGGGGGTGGAAAGTATTGGATTTTGTGAGCTTGGTGTCCAACAAAGACCAGAGAATCGACCAAAAGGTGTTGAGGATCCTAATGTCTCGGTCGGAGATGAAGGTTTGTGGTATCCCAAAGTGGACCCAAACTCGTTCGAAGAAGATCTTGGTAGTATATGTCGCTGTGACATTCTTCTTACAGGTTGTGAGGATGGCCATCTTCGAAAACTAATCAACGACCACAAACACGCAATCATTTTCGTTCTTGGTAGACGACAAACCAGACATGTAATCCATGGATATGGATTCCCATGGCTTCTCGGGAATAGGAAGAGGGGTGTATAAGCCTTGCTTCTTGATGGTTGTCTTGGCAATGGCATAGGCAGTGCAAGATCTGATATACTCGCTGACATCCTGTCAAAGTTTTGGCCAATAAAAATGTTTCTAAAGAATGACCACAGTTTTCTCTATGCCAAAATGTCATGCCACCCAACTGTAGTGGGCTTCCCAAATCAAATTTGCATGCTCACTTGTAGGAACACAAAGATAACCCAGGTGGCATAAGATTCTGTCATGAATTTGAAAATCAGTGACAGTGGTGCATGTACCCAAGAGCTGATAGGTGGTGGCAAAGTCCAAATCTTTCTAGTAAAGTTGGGGCCACTCTAATGTTTTATGTCCACGAGAATGGAGCACAGTGGTGAGTGCAGCCACAGGAGGCCGACTGAGGTAGTCAACGACACGATTAGAGATACATGTCTTATACTTGATGTAGATATGGAAATGATGTAGGTAGGTGGACCACTTATGATGGCGGTCGTTCTGCATTTTCCCCTGTGTCTGTATGAACTACAGAGCCTTGTGATCAGTGTGTATGATCGTCTCTTTCCCAAGAAAGTAATGTTTCGATGGCAGGATTGGACAATGGAGTACATTTCCTTGTCATAGGTGGGTTATTTCCAAAAAATATCAGAGAGTGTCTCACTATGGTATGCCACAGGATGCTCATGTTGAGTGAGGACTGCACCCACAACATAGTCAGATGCATTAGTATCAATCTCGAATGGTTGTTGCAAATCGGGTAAGGAGAGTATTGGAGCTGAGCACAAGAGATGTTTCATATCATCAAATTCTCATTATGTCTCCTTCCCCCACACGAACTTGGCCCTACCACTGCCCTTGGTCACCTGGCTGAGGGCCCAGACAATATGGGAGAATCCCAACATGAACCGTCATTAGAAATTGGCTCGTCCCAAGAAGCTCAAAAGCTCGGTCAGTGTGGTCGGGGCTGGTGAGTCATGGATGAATTGGATCTTAGCTAGATCAACATGTACCCCATGCTCATCAACAATGTATCCCAGGCATTGGACCTTTTTCATGTCAAAAGAGCATTTTTCCAAGTTGGCATAAATCTTGTGTTGTCGCAGAGTGCTCAAGACTTGTTGAATATGCCGCATGTGATCCTCCCACATTCTGTTGAAGATGAGGATGTCATCCAAATATACTACCACAAAGGATTTGGTGAAGGGTCTCAATACATCATCCATCAACCTCATGAAAGTGGTTGTTGCATTTGTTAAGCCAAAGGGCATGACTAGTCATTCATAAATACCTTCTTTAGAATTGAAGGTTGTCTTCCAGACATCAGTTGGTTCAATGGGAACCTGGTGATAGCCAGAATTTAGGTCAATATTGTTGAATAAATTTTCCCGCTTGATTTGGTCAAGAAGGTCATCAATCTTGGGGATGGGGTAGCAGTTCCTGACTGTAATTTTTTTTAAGGCTCTGTAATCAATGTAGAGTCGTTGAGTCTCATCCTTCTTCTACACAAGTACAATCGGGCTTCTGCAAGGGGAGGAACTGGGTTTGATGTGCCCCTTTTGAAGGAGCTCTTGAATCTAACGCCTGATTTTGTCATTCTCCATCAACGAGCACCGATAGAATGGTCCATTAGGTAGAGGTGTGTCGAGGGTCAGATCAATTGGATGCTTGACTTGGCAGTGTGTCGGTACCCCTGTAGGTGAGGCGAAGACGTCTTTGTATTCTTCCACGATCCCTTCCACTTGCTTCTGATGTAAAGAAAGGTGTTGTGTAGAGGCCACGGATTTGGCGATGACCTTCTTCTTACTGTGAGCACATATCACAAAGAAGACGAACTTCCCGGTCTGTGAAATGACCTTACTGCATTGCTTAGCAGAGATTAAAGAAATAGAAGTAGGTGGTACCGCCACTGGGATCCTGTACAATTGTCTACCCAAAGTAATAATAACATTGTAGGGTCTAGACTCATACACAACATGACGCTTCCACAAATATGGTTGTCCTAAAATAACATCACAAAATTCAAGGGGAGAAATATCACACAATAGCTCATCTTTGAAAGGATTCATGTCGTAGGGTAGACGACACTGTTGGCTGACACAAAGATCTCTTCCTTGATGAAGCCATTCGATGTTGTAGGGATACCAGTGTGGTGTCGTTGGTAGGTCCAACCGCTTGACGACCTCTGCTAAAATCAGGTTCTTCTGACTACCACTGTTGACAATGAAATGAATCGGATCCCCATTGACCCACATCTGCGAGTGAAAGAGGTGTTCCCCTTCCTCTGATTCTTCTGGTTTTCTTGTCCAGAATTTGGTGTTAGCGACTGTGGAACTAGGTTCAACATAAATAATCTACTTCCCTCCTTCAAGATTTGACTCGGAATCAGAATCGACCTCTGACTAGGAAGCCTTCAGCTCAGCCACGAGGGACTGCTTGGAGAGGCATTCATTAGTGTTGGAGCAAAATTCGTCAATGTTGTGCCAAGGACTTTTATGGTACTCACACCATTTTCCCGTGTCCTTCTTTGTCTTCTCGTTGCCCTTCTTATGTTGCAGTTTGGATGGATTTTCCTAAGGGAGGCCATCTCGACTTGGTACCTTGTTGTATGGGTTGGGGTTTCCTTTGCCCTGCTTCAACTATGAGGGGTTTTCAGATCCAAACTCTTGTCGTTTCTTCTTAAACTTCTGCTCGATATTGACATCATATCTACAAGTTGTGCCCAATGAGGCGATGTCCAGAAAATCCATTTTTGTTTGAATATATCTATGCAAACAACCGCAGTATTTGAGCACCATGTGATGCTCAGAATATTTGATACCCAATTCGGCGCGTAGGGTATGGAAAATATTGGTGAAGTCTGGTACTGTCTAGTCCCTTTATTGACGTAGGGTGGTCCATCTGGTGTACTGGTCCTCGTAGCTTCCAACAGGGTAGTATTGTTCTTTAATGGCATCCCAGAAGGAATCCCATGTAGGGGACACCACAAAAATTGCATATTCATCCATGACCCTTTGCTCATAGTAAGTATCCCACCAATCTTTAACATGGGAAACAACCTTGAGGAGTGAAAAAGTGATATTTTCCCTATCAAAAAAATTGTAGACCGAAAAATATTCTTTTAGCAGATTCAACCATTTATCTACAACATCCACATCTATCGGTCTTTCAAATAATGGAATATCAAAATTTACTTGTACCTTGAAGGGGGTTGTATGGCCGCTTGATGAAGATACTTCTCCCGTGGGCAACCGTCGAAGGATTTGCGCGAAGTTGTCCATCATTTCATTCCTTTGTCGCACGAGGGATTTTTCGAGCAACATTTTAATAGGATCTCTTGCTCCATAATATTTATTTTTGTCTCCCATGGGTTGTTGTCGGGCTCGGCATGGTCGATATGGTAATGGCTTGATTGGTTTGAGTCCCAACTTCTTGTACCCAGACCTTGTCGGGGACATGCACGAAGAAAAATAAATGAAGAGAAAACCACTCCGATACCACTGATCCAGATTTAGGAGAGGAACAAAATGATTAATAGACTGAATATCATAAACACAGATATAGGAAGAATAACACAAATATCCAGTGAACAATATCTTCTATTAAATAATGAAATAAGTGGAAACTGTAAAACTACAGAACTAAAACTTGCTTGAATGGTGGTAGCTATCTCTGAGAAGAGATGTGGCTGCTACGTGCATATGTCTAAGCAGAATGGATTACAATGAGGCTCCATAGGCCCTTTTCATATTACTCATGAATGCCAAAACCCTAGACATCCAAAAACCTAACCCTAGAAGGTGAAACGCCAAAAGTCATGTGGGCCCTATGGGTAAGTTGGTGTAATTTGGTACCTCAACTTCCTAGGGTCATAAATTTTGCATACGACCTCTATTTTAGGCGTGCGATAGTTTGTTGGAAAGGTCTTTCAGAGAACTACACATTATATCGTCATACTTTGACTTCATTTAAATTCTGACTGTGGCGAGTCAAAAAAACAACATTTAGGGATCCAAAACATCCCTGGAAGTAAAACAAGATGCGTTGACATGAAAACATAAAAAATAAGCCAATTGGATTAGGAGAGAGGCCACCCATATCCACCTGGAGAATGTGTGAGGCTTCAGACAACCCCATAAGTGTAGAACTCACAATTATAAAGTAGTATATAAAGACGTGATGAATCAAAAACATACACGAGGAGCCAGTTGGAATAGGTGGGTGGCCACCAATATCCATCTGGATCATTATGGCACATGGTTTTATGTAAGGGTTTATGGTATTTGGTTATGGATATCATGATGTATTGCTAGATAAATTTTGATGGTTATATTGGTATATGTATTTGGTATATGGTTGAGGTACATGTTGGGTACATGGTTGAGAAAATTAGTTGATGAGTTGGCACATACATGAGGTGTATAGTTGATGATGTTTGTACATATTGATGAGTCATAGTTTATGTGTATTTGATGCATGATCGGTACATATTTGGTGCATGGTTGATGCACTCATTAATAGTACAGGTTGAGGTACAAGTTGGTGCATGGTTGATGCACTTGTTTATGGTATAGGTTGATTATAGGTTGGTGCATGGTTGAGGCACTTATTTATGGTACAGGCTGATTACAAGTTGTTTGGTACAGGTTGGTGCATGGTTGATGCACTTGTTTATGTTATAAGTTGATCACATGTTGATTGGTACAAGTTTACAATGGTATATCTCACAGTGATAGTGTGACAGTGGTTCCATCATTCTACTTCTACGTCAAGGTGGTTGGACTGGGGAGTTGGAGCTTCCCTCAGGTTGTAGCCTGAGAAACTAGGGGGTTGTAACCTCCTTCTGGTTGTAGCCAGAGAATTGAGGAGTTGGATCTTCCTTCAGGTTGTAGCCTGAGAAACTGGGGGGTTCGAGCCTCCTTCCAGTTGCAGCTAGAAAAGAAAGGAAGTTGGTGCTTCCAATAAATTTAATTCTTAAATACATATAAGAAAAAGAATTATGTGGTTTTCTCCTGCTTTGGGTTTCCACGTAAAACACCGGTGTACTATGTATGTGTGTGATTTCTCATTTGTTCATTGTTTATTTACTTTGGAACTATTAGATGATAATGCTACATTGATATAACACTTGCATTTTATGGTGAAAAAAGATTAAATTTCTCTATTATTGATTCACCGCCCCCCCCTCTCAGTAATCCAACAATTGGTATCAGAGTAAGTTTCTTCATGAAACATTTTAACCACTAGAAGAAGATCATGGATTATTCTGAGAATGGAGTACCAATTTTTAATGGTCATAATGGTTTAAAGTATGACATGTGGAGCAGAAGGACATAAGTATTTTTACAGGCATAGGGACATTATATTTGGCTATCAGTTGTCATAGGATATGATAGTTCAAAAAGGGAAAAGACTACAACCAAGAAAGAATTTAGGAAGAATAACAAAATAGCAATGGGTTTCATATGGGAAGGATTACCTTATCTAGCAAGAGAAAAGGTTGGTAAATGTTCATCAACCAAAGAACTTTGGGATAAGTTACATGACATATATTCTTCACCCATCGTAGATTCATGAAATGACAAAGAATATGCAGATACATATCAAGAAGAATTATGTTCACCATGTCAAACAAATTCAGAAGATGAAGAGTACATAATCACCAGAGGTATGTTTTTTTTCTTTAATTGTGAAAAATGTGGACATCTTGAAATAGAATGCCATGAAGGAAATGAGACAGAAAAACTAATTGAAAAGGAAGACAATTATGAAGCAGAATTGATTAGTGATTTAGATGAACTAAGAGAATAAAACAAGTCACTCAAGAAAGAATTGATGAAACAAAATGAAAGTGTTCACATTTTTGAAGAATCCCAACAGGTTATCGAGAACTTAAGAACTCAGCTAGAAGAAGCCAGAAAGATCGAAGAAAATCTTGAATATCAAAAGAAGTATTTGGAAGCCAACATAGAAGCACAGAAGGAAGAAGCATAAATGAGAGAGAAGATATTGACAAATCATCTTAAAGAAATAACTAATGATCTAAACCAGCTTGAGGCGGAGTTTGGTAAAGAAGAGAAAGGACTTGAAGAAGAAATAATCACATTAAAAATTCATCTTGAAGAAGCGAAAAGAACAGAAGAAGTCATGAAGTCTCAGATAATGAAGAAAGAAGAAGAGGCTGAGAAGCTTGAATAAGAAGTTGTCACATTGAGAAGTAAAATCATCAAGCTCAACAAGAACATTGAAGAGACAGACATGTCCACATCAGTTATAGAGAATGAAGAGAAACACTCTATGTTGCTAGAAAAGAAGAATGAAGAAAATAGAAAGAGTTATGCATAAGTACTCAAAGGAAGGAATTATGGTCAACCGAAATCTAAGAAAACTATTGAAGATACGTATTCAAGAAGACCATCCATGTTCAAGCCACAAATAAGCTTCAATCATGATCATGATCAGTTAAGGCAAAAATTCAGAATGACTACACCACAAAGAAGATCATTCACTCCCAGGTATGCAAATTTATTTTATGGTCATTTTTTTTATTGTACTAACTTTGGACATAAGGTTGCATATTGAAAGGATTATAAAAGAAATGTTCAAGCAAGAAATGCCTATGTGGCCCCATGTAACATTGAATGTTACAAATGTCATAACTATGGACACATAGCTAGTGATTGTAAAATCATAATTGATACTTCCATGAAAGAGAACATTGATATCAGATGTAATAAAGTATGGATAAGAAAACACAAAGAACAGGTGAACAAAGACTAGGTCCCAAAGATCACAATATTGGCAATAAAACGATATAAAGAAAATTCTACAGAAAAAAAAAAAAGATGTCAGATACAGAAAGGTTTGGAAAAAAACTGAAAGAAAAGAAGGAAATGTAAATAAGGAACAAGTTCGAGAGATTGTACTTTCAGGAATTGTAGTGAAAGATGAATCCATGAACATAAATAAAGAAGTCAGAGCTTAGAGAGATGATGAATCTACCAATGGAGATGATGATGAATACACATCAGAGAAGGAATTGTTCTGAGCCATCCAGCTTAGAGACTCCTAGGTAACATGAATATTAGATAGGGGGAGTCTACGCGATAGCTATTATAGACCAAAGAACCATCCTTCGAGGAGCTTGTAGAGTTTGAATAGACAGATCCAGAGCAGTCAATTAGCAGAAGTACAATCAGTTGTAGTAGTGAATACTTCATGATAGTACAGTGATACATAGGTCAACATTATGGACAATTGTTCAGTAGAGTCTTGGACAGTATGGATAGAGATGGATTCATAAGAACACTTAGCAGGTTTGGACATATATATGACAATGGAAGAGAGCATGGATTTATAGATTTGTTCAGAGAGTGGTTTAGAGACAAAGGAACATTATCATAATGGATGATAATAACACAGGAAATGGCTCAAACAATGTTAATGGATTCAAAATTGACAGATACTTTTTGGACACATGCAGTGGATACAACATTTTACTTTCAAAATAGAGTAATGCTCAAAAATAACAATGACAAAACTCCCTACGAGCTATGGAAAGGAAGACCAACAAATGTGAAACACTTCAGAGTATTTGGAAGTAAATGCTACATCAAAAGAGAAGATGGAAGAATGGGAAAGTTTGAATCTTGTGTGGACAAAGGAGTACTTGTTGGTTACTCGAGTACAAGGAAATCATACAAGTGTTACAATCTGAGGTTGAACAAAGTTGTGGAAAGCATCAATGTAACAATTGATGAAACATGTGGACAAGAATTAAAGGAAGAAGAAAATGAATCAATGGAACAACTTTACGAAGAAGAAGTAGAAGATGAAGAAGAAGTCTACATCGAACAACCATAAGGATTTCAGTTGTTAGAGAACGCAGATTACGTGTGAAAATTGAAGAAGGCCGTGTACGGTCTAAAACAGGCTCCTAAAGCATGGTACTCTAGACTGAATAAATATCTACAGCGGGCAGGGTTCAGAAAAGGAAGTGCAGAAAACAACCTCTACATCAAGGTAACTCAAGATAGTATTTTATTAATTGAATTTTATGTTGATGATATTTTTGGAAGCAATGATGACAGGTTAAGCCAGAAATTTGCAAAGGATATGGAGAATGAATATGAAATTTCATTACTCGGAGAACTATCCTTCTTTCTGGGTCTTCAGATACGTCAAATCAACCAAGGAATTTTTATTTCTCAAACTAAGTATATTAGAGAAAGGCTAAAGAGGTTCGGAATGGAAGATTGCAAACCAATTACCACTCCTATGCAAATCAGTTGCAAGTTCAACAAAGATGATGATTCAAAGTCTACAGACCAGAGTAATATAGGTCAATTATTGGTAGCTTACTATATGTGACAACATCCATACCAGATGTAATGCAGGTAGTTGGATAGATGTCACGATTTCAAGCAGCACCAAAGGAATCACATGTCTTAGTAGTGAAGAGAATTTTCAAATATCTCAAAGGAACATAAGAGTTTGGATTGTGGTATCCAAAAGGAAAGGATCTATCACTTATTTCCTACATAGATGCATATTAGGCAGGTTGCATTGGTGATCGATGAAGCACCAATGGAGCAACGTTCTACTTGGGTGAGTGTTTAGTATCTTGGCTAAGAAAGAAACAATCATCAATATCTTTATCTACAACCGAAGCCGAGTATATTGCAACAATAGGATGTTGTACTTAGGTTCTATGGATGAAACAAACTTTGATAGATATACAGGTTGAGTATGATGAGCCCATTCCAATCTATTGTGATAATACAAACACCATCAGTATCTCAAAAAACACAGTGGTGCACTTCAAGACGAAGCACATTCCAATAAAGTATCATTTTCTATGGGAACAGGTTACAGAGAAGAACATCAAAGTTGAATATGTGGGCACAAAAGAACAAGTGGCAGACATCTTTACAAAACCGCTTCCAAGGGAAGCCTTTGAGTATCTTCGCCAGAGAATCAGAGTAATTTCTACTCCAAAATGAATGCTTTTGAATGCTTATATTATATGTCTTATATTTACACGAGGAAGCACCATAAAGAAGATAGTTCGGGTTGGGAGATCAATTTCAGAAAGAGTTCAGTCAGGAGGAGTATCCCCAAGGACTGTTCAATTAGGGGGAGCATCCCCGGATAGAAATATACATTTTCCATTGATGACAAAGGGGGGGAGATTTATCAGATGCAGAGCACAAAGGCATGGTTCCAAGGGGAGCAATGGTCACATGAAGAGAATGAGTGATATGAATTCAGTATTGCATGACATGAATTCAGTATTGTATCATAGTGTTTTAATCAATGCCAAAGGGGGGGATTGTTGATTAATTGGGTTGGTTGTCATTGATGTCAACCCTTGAAGAAAGTCTGGTAGCAAATTTCGGTAGCACAAAGGTTTGGGTAATGGACCCAAGTTTGTTTGATGGATAATGGTATGATTTTTGATATATTTGTAGGTAATAGTATTCTATATGGATAGTACATGTCATGTCATTTCCGGTGGTATGTGGAATGTCACATAACTCCTCACGGTTAGAGAGTTATGGCCATGTGAAGTTGGAGAACCCTCATGAGTCGTCTAGAAGTCCCAAAAGGTCAAAGTAGTCAAATTGTTTGCAAAGAAGAAATTATTTAAATAATAAAATGAAGTAATGAGTGTACTATAAGTCAAAATAGATGAAAAATGAATTATTTAAATAATAAAATTAATGGAGAACTTACTAATTGTGGAAAGTGGTTATAAGTGGGTTAAGATGGTTAAAAGGTAACCCCTTGAGGATGCTACATGAAAGTATAAATAAGAGGCAATGATATCTCATTTAAACATACTTGAACCTATTGAATATCATCAAATATCTATTTTGTGAAAGGTTATTTTGGAAAAGTATTATTGATAGAGAAAAGTGTGGCAAGAAAAGTGCAGCAGAAAAATCGCTGCAGGAAAACTGCGACAAAAAAAGTGCGGCAAGAAAAGTGCGGCAGGAAAATCCCAGCAGAAAAAGTGTGGCAGAAAAATCGCGCCAGGAAAATTGCAGCAAAGAAAGTGCGGCAGAAAAAGTGTGACAGCAAAAAATGTGCGGCAGAAAAATTGTGGCAGTAGAATCGTGGCAACAACATGGTTGGGGTCTATTTATGAGAGATATGACACATCTTGTTTGAGGTATGTTTTGTGAGCTAGGGTTTAGCTCTTGAGATGGTATTGGATATTCAATATTGTTGCATATATCAGATTTGTTGAAGGATACAATTGGTATTTTGTTGTTGGTATTTGGCATATGAATATTGGTCTTTTGGTTGTGATGTGTTGTTGAAATTGTTGGTTTAACTTGAGGCTACATAAAAGTGAGGTTATTACACATGGTTTTATGTAAGGGTTTATGGTATTTGGTTACGAATAGGATGATGTATTGCTAGAGAACTTTTGATGATTATATTAGTATATGTATTTGGTATATGGTTGAGGTACATGTTGGGTACATGGTTGAGACAAGTAGTTGATGAGTTGGAACATACATGAGGTGTATAGTTGATGATGTTGGTACATCTTGATGAGTCATAGTTTATGTATATTTGATGCATGATTGATACATATTTGGTGCATGGTTGATGTACTCATTGATGGTACAGGTTGAGGTACAAGTTGGTGTATGGTTGATGCACTTGTTTATGGTATAGGTTGATTACAGGTTGTTTGGTATAGGTTGGTGCATGGTTGATGTACTTGTTTATGGTACAAGTTGATTACATGTTGATTGGTACAGGTTTATAGTGGTATATCTCACAGTGATAGTGTGACAGTGATTCCATCATTCTACTTCTACGCCAGGGTGGTTGGACAAGGCAAGGACAAGTGGTTGTAGCCACCTTCCGGTTGTAGCTGGAGAACATAGGGGGTTGTAGCCTCCTTCTGGTTGTATCCATAGAACTGGGGAGTTGGATCTTCCCTCAGGTTGTAGGTTGAGAAACTAGGGGGTTGCAACCTCCTTCTGGTTGTAGCCAGATAATTGGGGAGTTGGAGCTTCCTTCAGGTTGTAGCTTGAGAAACTAGGGGATTGGAGCCTCCTTCTAGTTCCAGCTGGAAAACAAAGGAAGTTGGTGCTTCCAATGAATGTAATTCTTAAAGACATATAAGACAAAACATTATGTGGTTTTCTCTCACTTTGGGTTTCCATGTAAAACACTGGTGTACTATGTATGTGTGTGATTGCTCATTTGTTCATTGTTTATTTACTTTGCAACTATTGGATGATAATACGACATCAATATAACACTTGCATTTTATGGTGAAAAAGGATTAAATTGCTCTATTACTGATTCACCCCCCCTCTCAGTAATTCAACGGAAGCATGACGTCTTAGGAAAAAAAGTGAGCATCGATGCTTGCTTGAAAGTTTGGAAACACGAGATGCATTGTAACAAATAAAATTGGTTTGGTAATTTTTTTTTATTTACCCTAACGCGGTGCGCCTTTAGACATAAAGACGCACCGATGTGTACCGTTGAATAACACAAGTGAGATTTATTTGGTGCATGTAATGTTCTTATAAAGTAGGGAGGTGCTACTGAAACATGGACGCATCGATGTTGTATTGTTCATGAACATCCCGGTGCGTACTATTCAACGATACCAGTGTGATTTATTTGGTGCATGTAATTTTATTATAAAGTATGGTGGTGCAACTAGAACATGGACGCATCGGTACTGTATTGTTCATGAACTAGCCAGTGTGTATATTCCTTAAATGCGCACTGAGAAAAAAACATCCGCAAAAACTTACAGTCATTCGCCTCCACTATGAACAATGACGGTGCGTTTGAACATTTAAGTCCTGGTGCGGTTTTTTTTTAGTTGTGCATTGGAGTGTTTGCACCATAAAGGCGCACCGGAAAAAAAAAATCGCAAAAAACTTCGACCGCCCACCTTCCCTGACAACCTCCGCTATAAACAACTAAGAGAAGATTTTTTCTGGGGGGTTCTATAAAAGCCTCTGCTAAAAGGTGTTCTCCTTGTAGTGTCACGGGGAAACCCAATGGATGTTTCCTCACATTCGTGGATGACATCCGTAGTAAACCTATTGATGTAGACTAGTGCACATCACCCAAGAAAAACCTTATGGGGAAACCCAAGGGATGATTCTCCACATTCATGGATGGCATCCCTCATAAACTCGTCAGTGTAGACTAGTGCACCTCACACAGGGGATTCAAACCTAACACCTGCTAGCATGAAACTAGCTAAATACCTAACAACATTGGTAACGACTAGTTGTGCTAACCCCTTGAACTTTTCTCTCTCTCTCAACACACACCAATACATATGCTATCAATACACAACAATGTATCTAACTATTTTAGATACACCACAAATGAAACCTTTACTAAAACTTTACCTTCTTACCTTCACTAGAAACTTCCACTAAAAATAAAACATGAAAACATGTCATGTCTATGCAAAAGCTTATTTTCCTTGTGGTAACTAATATTTAAACAACGAATATAAGTGGAAAAAGAGTGCAAGCTTCATGTTTCCAAAATATAGGGTACATTCTTATGATGCGTCAACCCGATGTCCCTACTAAGTAACTCTCAAAGCAAAAGAAGGCATTCCCTATAGTTGGCACCATGCATGAACACAGATGCAATGAAGAGCGACATTGATATGCTAGTCAAGAAAACAACCTCCCCTGTATATTTATCTCAAATATAAACAAAGGGAATAGGAAGCTCCAACATGAATTATGTGTAATTTGGAACCTTCCGAACAACATCACTTCCTTATTTCCTTTAAATTAGAGAAAACATTTAATGCATGAAAATACTATGTAAACGGACTTAGAAATGATAATAATTGAATCTTTGACCATTAAAAAAAGATAAAGAATAAGAATGAGGGAATTTGAATCGCTTCAAATTCTTGAACTCTATTAAAACTAAAGATGTTGTTTATGAATGTGATCAACCTTCATGTAAGACATGTAATAAAACTCATTCAAATAGTATGATACACAAAAGTTGTGAATTAGAATTAAAATTATATATATATATATATATATATATATATATATATATATATATATATAGTGGGCCTAATGGTTAAGAACATGTGTTTCCTCTTAAGAGGTTATAGGTTCAAATCCAAGGGGGGTAGGGTATGTATACCTTCGTAGACTTTACCAGTCAAATCACTGGGCGGAGGGGGGTCCCTTGTCCCACAAACAAGGGGGTCTCATACACTTGGTCGCGACCTTAAAAATAGATTATTATTATTATTATTATATATATTATTGCAATAAACAAAATTTCATTGTAATAAAGAATTACATGATTATAATTTTAAAAGAAATTAAATATCATTACAATGTTAGTTAATTTTAAATAGTAAGATATTTATTTAGTGTGGAGATTAATTTTTATATAGTTACGATTTAAACAAGGTTGTATCATAATATAAGTTAAGATTACATTCTTTAATAATAATAATATATAATTATGGTAAAAATTATCTAATCATATTTAAATTGGATTATATTTTATAACTATTACATAATTAATATTAATTTTATTTTGTTTAATTGTTGGGTTGTGATAATACACTTTGCAGTTACATTGTTTGGGCAGAGGTTTATCAAGCATGTCTTTGGTTTTCCATATCTCTGGAAACGCTTGAGAATATCGTGTTTAAATGTAAAAGCTCATGAGGAACTTCTTGAGACTTGTACTCATTTCTCCATTATTTGGGTGAGAAATATAGATTACAATTGTTGCCGTCTATTCATCTCTATTATGTGTAATGTGTTATCTTCTTCTTTGTCTATGTTCATTAATATTTAGTCGCAGGCTCGGATTCCAACAAGTGGTATCAGATTTGAGGTTGGGTGAAGGTATGTGAGAGTTGAGGGAAGATTGTCATTTGCATGCAGAGAAGGAGACTCTGTTGCAAGGGAATTGTGGGTTTGGCACTCTGTCCGTGAGGAAAAACCCTATGAATTCGAAAAGGTTGTTGGACACTGAGGAGAAAGATCGATGGGGCGATGGAGTTGGAAGCCATGACAGAAGTTAGAGCAAGGTTTCCTCTTGGATATATTTATTATGTATCTCAAGTTCTGTAGTTTGGAGGATGCACACGAAGTGTTCGACTAAATGCCTCAATGAGATGATCATGGACAATTATGATGAGTTGTCGTAGGAGGCAAAGATAGATCTAATGATGGTGGTGGAAAGTCAAGCATGGAAGCATAGTGTTGATGGGCTTATTCAAATTCGAAGCAATGGTGAAAGTCTTGAATGAAAAGTTCAAGGTGGAGTTATGTTAATGTGAATGAGCATACGACTTGGTTAGGCATGCGTACCTCGGTTTTGAAATTTCATTGGTAAAGTCTAGATGACCTAAGTGATAGGGATAGCATGTGGTATTCCTAGATACCCTAACTTTGAGGGAGGTTTGGTCAGATTTCGTTATGGAAAACCCCAAGGGAAGGGGAAGTTAGGTCATGAGTCGTGGTTTCAGGCACATGTGGTTTTGGTAGTATGTGGTTCTAGAGCCCATGGATTGCATACTCCATTGAAATTATCCTGGAGGTGAGAGGTGAACGATCACTTGGTTGGATTTGGTCAAGGGAACAAAATTTTATATCTTTGTTGGTTATGGTGATGGAGCTAAGGGATGCATATTATGGGATCCTACCATCCACAAATCATCATTAACAAATATATATGCATAGAAAAATCAAGATTTGTTCAAGATTGCAAAGGGAGATTTGTTTGCAAACTCAAGGAACCATTGTATTGTTGATGATTGCAGCTTCATGAGACATTATCCAGATCATACTCCTCTGGACTGAGTTGAGTTGATCTAAGAGAACACATATGTGATAGGTGAGTCGTACTCCTCTGGACTGAGTTGAGTTGATCTAAGAGAACACATATGTGATAGGTGAGTCGTACTCCTCTGGACCGAGTTGAGTTAACATGTGTTGGTCTCTTTCCGTGCTCCTCTAGATTGACTTAATATGACTTGATATGGTCTCATGTCGTACTCCTATGGACTTAGTTGAGTCGACTTGAGATGGCTCTCCAGTTCGTACTCCTATGGATTTACTTGAGTTGATCTGTTTGAGAGTGATGTCCCTTGTGGTTAAGCACATGTGGACTTGTCCTTAGTGGTGGAGCACTAGAGGATGTGTCTGAGACCCCTTGTTATATTATCAAAGAGTAAGACTATTGTAAAACCCTAATTTGTATTGTGAAGGGTACAAGTCGGCCCTACTATGTAAAGACAATTAATATTATGTAAAAGACTAATTGTATTATTGAGTTGTACAAGTTGGCCCTATTGTGAAAATGAAGAGACATGTTTATTCGTTGAGTTAGTTCATGTATATATTAGTGAATTATCCCCATTGTGGATCATTCATCTCACTCACTCAATGCATTACTTGGAGAGTTGAAATTTAGTGCGCACTTTTCTATGCACTATCTTTCTTGGTCATAGAGCATCCTATTGTGTGCGCTAGGTTTTCCAGTGAGAGGGTTATCTTCTCTTGATTTTGTAGCAAAGGATTGTTGGGTTTTTTCCTTGTTTGAGAAGGGTTTTCCCAAGATATATTTCTGGTGTCTTGTGCATGGGTTGCATTGTTTATGGTTCAAGTTCATGCTAAAATGGAAAATAAATACATGTGCTTGAGTCACCATTAAAATTCAACATGGTATCATAGTAGCACACTTGAAGAAGACTTTTGCACAAGCATTGAAGTCCTTTAACATACCATTCGTACTTTCCATAAAATCGCCCTCCTTCTTCTATAGATCACCCTCTTACTTTTGTACTTAACAATTAATGTTTTTGCAGGTTGATGGGGTATTTTTTGCAACTCCCTGGGGTTCTTTTGAGTCTCTATGGATTCTTGTTGTCATTCATAATTCCAACGAAACTCCTAGACACTTCCTCTCGAAAAATGTTAGGTTTTCTGCAGCTAGGGTTTCTAGCCTAGCCGTTAGGGTTTTTGAATAATTTGCAAGCCATGATGAACAAAAATTTGGTGGAAGATAGGCTTGATGGATCAAGCAACTTCAGCTCTTGGAAGTCAAGATTACACATCACTCTAGAAGAGAGTGACCTATTGAAGTTGATAGAAGTAGGTCTACCAACAACAACAACCGATGAAGAGAAGGCTAAATGGAAAATAGATGATGTCAAAGCTAAGAAGATAATCAACTACTAAGAGATCATATACTACCTCGCATTTCTACCTTGAAGACAACTTATCTAATGTATGATGCGTTGAAGAATATGTTTGAGAGAAACAACAATAACAGAGCTCTTACATTGAAACACCAACTTGAAAATCTCAAGATGTCAAAAGATGACACCACTGCTACCTTCTTCATGAAGATTTCATAGATGAGAGATCAGTTAGGTTCCATTGGAGAAACCATATCAGACAAATATCTTTTCATGATTACTCTCTATGCTCTTCCAAGCCATTAGGAGCCATTCATTCAAAGTATCAGTGGAAGAGAAGATTTACCTCATTTTGATCATCTATGGGAAGACTACACTCGAGAGGAAACCAGACTTATAGCCAGAGGTGTGAAAGAATACCATCATGATGACAATCAAGCCCTTGCTTGTCATGCAAAGAAAGGCAAAAGAATAAGAAGAGGTTTCAACAAAGCATTCAATGACAAGAAAACTGTAGCAGCTCCAGGTCATGAACAAAGAAAAGACATATCAAATATTCAATGTTTCAAATGTGACAAGTATGGACACATTGCGATAAATTGTCCTACCAGGAAGAAATAAAGACAACATGCCTCCACTATCGATGTTGCTTGAGAAACACCTAAGAGGGATGAAGGCGTAAAGGATGAGGCGTTCTTCTTCATTTCAACACTCTCAGGTACGGTTCCTACTAACAGTGATATTTGGTTGATTGATAGTGGTGCTTCCATACACATTATTAGACATAGAGAACATCTTACAAATATTGTAGAGAAGGAGTCTCATCTGCATGTTGTACTTGGTGATAATGCCAGATATATTGTGAAGGAAGTTGAATATTCTTCCTTCCAACTAGATTCTGACATACCACTTCAATTAAGTGAGGTACTATATGTACCTGGGATGAAAAGGAACCTTGTCTATGTTTCTACCAGCTTAGAGGATAAAGGCTACAAGGTTATTTTCTCTTAAGGAAAAGTTCTTGCTTGGCATAAGAACTCACGCATGGATTCTTCCTGGGTGATTGGTGTTCAAGAAATCAATATGTGTAGATTGCTTGTTCGACCAGTTCAGGCCTTTTTACATGATACTATCAGCTTGAGTGAGCTATGACATAAGAGACTTTCTCATTTACATTATAGAATCCTTCCTGCTCTCAGGAAGATGGTGACAAGCCTTCCAGAGATACATATTGAGCATGATGGCATTTGTAGAGGTTGTGCTCTTGGCAAGAATGTCAAGGGGTCCTTTCTGAGAAGTGACATTAGATCCAAGGGGATCTTGGACTTGATACATACAGATGTTTGTGGACCCATGTCTATTGCTTCCTTGAGAGGATACTCGTACTATGTGGTCTTCATTGATGGTAATTCTCAGAAGACGTGGATTTACTTCTTGAAGACCAAGGATGGAGTCCTTACGAGATTTCAAGAGTTTATAGCTTAGGTTGAGAACCAGATTGAGAGGAAGATCAAGGTGTTGAGATCAGATAATGGAGGAGAGTACACCTCCAGGGATTTTAGTGATTTTTGTATTGAGGCAAGAATAAAGAGGGAGTACATTGTTCCTTATAACCCTCAACAAAATGGGGTTGCATAGAGGAAGAACAAATCCATTGTTGAGGAAACCAAAGCGATGATACATGATCAAAATATACCTATGATTATGTGGGCAAAGGCATCCATGACAGTTGTGTATGTTCAGAATATGATTCCTCATAAGATTATGAAAACAAGACTCATGAAGAAGCTTTCACCGGAGTGAAGCTTGAGGTTGGACACTTCAGGATATTTGGGTGTCTAGTATACATTCATGTACCCAAGGAAAAGAGGACCAAGCTAAACCCTTCAGGAAAAAAGGGTACATTTGTGGGGTATAGTGAATCTTCAAAGGCATACTAGATCTACATCCCTGGTAAGAGACAAATCGATATTAGCAGAGATGTCGCCTTTGAGGAAGAGATAGCCTTATGAAGATCCAGAGAATCTCATATGGAGATTAACAGTGAGAAGAAAGAAGAGACAATACCTTCTCCCCCTTCAACATTCCAGAGGGAGACAATTACTGATCCAATTGATCCCGTAGCTTCAGTTGATGTTCCCAGAGACATTGCAGTAGGCCAGAAGAGGCCTGCATGGGCTCGACAGACTCTGCAGGAGGCAGAGGGACACTCAAATCCTCATGGTACATTCCGAGAGAGCAAGAGACCATAGATATTTTCAAGCTATGTTTCAGCTATGAGCCACAACATTGATACTAAGCCTTATTGTCATGGAGAAGTAGTAGGTCAGCAGGTTTGGCAATATTACATGACTGAAGAGTATCAGTCCATCATGAAGAATGATGTGTGGGATATTGTTCTGAGACCAAAAGGGAAGTCTGTAGTGACTTCCAAGTGGATATATAAGATCAAACATGCAGTTGATGGAAGTGTCGAGAAGTACAAAGCAATATTTGTGGCTAGAGGATTCTCTCAGGTGGAGGGAATAGATTATGAGGAGACATTTGCTCCTATTTCCCGATACACTTCCATCTATACAATTATTTCCCTTGCCGCATCCATGGGTTGGAGACTACATCAGATGGATGTGAATACAACCTTTCTCAATGGAGAAATTGAGGAAGAAGTTTACATCGAGCAACTAGATGGATTGGTGATACATGAGAGGGAGTCTCATGGGTGCAAGTTAAAGAAAACCATGTATGGACTAAAGCAGGCACCTTGTGCATGGTATGAGAATATTGATGGATACTTGATGAGTTTGGGCTTCAACAAGAGTGTTTTTTATCCCAACCTATACTACAACATTGTTAGTGACGAGTGTCTAATTTTGGTCCTATATGTTGATGACTTATTCCTCAGCGGTTCAGAAATCCTTATTATTGAATGCAAGCATGCATTGGCTTCTGAATTCAAGATGAAGGACCTTGGTATGATGCACTACTTCTTGGGACTAGAAGTCTGGCAGAGGACTGATGATATTCTCCTGAGTCAAGGGAAATACACAGTTGAGATATTGAAGAAATTCGAGATGACAGACTGCAAGACCATGGCTACACCGATGGTGATGAATATGAATAAACTGAACACGACTTCTTCTTATTCAGGCGGGATCGATCCACATCTTTACAGAAAAATGATTAGATCATTGATGTATCTGGTTAACACCAGACCTAATATATGATATGAAGTGAGTGTCCTTAGCCAGTTTATGAGTCAGCGGACACAGACACACTGGATAGAAATGAAGCATGTGTTGAGATATTTACAAGGCATAGTTGGTTATTGATCAAAATCTGGACCAAGGGTCAAAATTTAGCTCAAAAATCAAAGTTCTTGGAATTGCCTCAAAACGAACGGGTGCGTAGCCCTCGTCGTCACGAACCCAACGCAACTTGTTTGGGTTCAAACGGATGTCGGATGAGAGAGATATCGCGATCTGTTTGAATCGTCAAACAGGTAAAAAAAAATTGTTGACTGTACAGTCCGTACATGCTGACGTGGCAGAGGTCGTACGATGACATGCCACGTTCGTACACTGAGGTGGAAGATGGTGATGTGGCATTCATTTATTGGCTAACAACTGGAAGAGTGATATTACGACACATGGCAGTTTTTGGTTAGTGGTCTGGTGCCACATGGCCCAATCGTGGGCTGCCACGTGGCACCCTGCTATTGGTTTGGATGTTGGTTAAAAGATTATGGAGTCCACCAGACTTGAACCTTAGACCTCCTCTCATGTTCAAAGCTTTAGCAACGGCCGCCCGACCAACATACCACACGGTGTTGTTGTGAATATGGTTTTATATTTATATAAGTTTGAATTGTTTTAATTTCGACGAGGGGGTCAGGTTGGGGCTTAGCCTCCGCACGCGGTTTCGGTGATTCCTTCATATGACCGGTGGTTATGTGGTTGTGCGCGCACCATTTAAATGGAGTCTGGCCCCTAGTCACATGCGAACTCAATATGACCACCAACGCGTGTTTGGCAAATGGATTCGGAGTTTTGGCAGGAGTTGAATTGGTTTTAAAATGGTTATACCATATGCCGACACTTGTCGGTTAACTATTCGGCCTTGAAATTTAGCCCCCTTTTGTGCTAGCGTGAGGTCACATGGTGACCCTTGTGACCGTGGCCTTGGCGGTTAGGGGCTGGGCGCACCCTAACCGTCCTACAGTTTGATCGGTTTTGCGATTACGCAAGGGTGCTAGGTTTTAGCACAATTTGGAGTGCGTGAGCTAGGTTGGCCACACAAAGGTGCGTTTTGGCGAACCAGAGACAGCAAGCTTGAAGAAAGAAAATGGCAGGAGGCCTATCTTCTTCATTTTTTGGCCAAATGAGGTGCCGTAAAAGCCCAGCTAGGGGTTTTTGGACATTCTGAATCCATTGGCACTGTTTTCAAAGCCATTTGAAGACTTATTTTGTAGGTTTTTCACCATTGAAGTTTCAGGAAGCTCCAGGGAGCTTGAAGCCCTCATTGTTTGAGGTCATGCTCAGATGAGCCTATGTTTGTTTTTTGTGATTGAATAATAATTTTTGGCTAATTATTATGCTCTGAACACTTTGGGATAGGTTTCAGATCCATTTGATGACTTTTACAGGTGTTGTTTCCACAAAGAAGCTCAGGGAAGCTTAAGGCCACATGTAGAAGAGGTCATGCCCGGATGAGCCATGATCCGTTTTCAGAGTTATATTAGTCATTTTTGGGGTTTTTATGTATTTTGAACCCAATGGTACAGTCAGTATTTCCATTGGACTTGAGCAACAGCTTGTAAGAGAATTTTTGACAAATTAATCCCAGAGAGCCAAGTCCATTGATGGAGGCTCAAGGAGATGTAGCCCAGAGAGGGGTGAACTCCTTTATCATCTTGTTATTGTTGTGAGTTTGATGGTTTATTTGTTGCAAGTTGTGTTGTTGTGTATCTATTTAAAGTACATATTTAACCATTTAAAAGAACATTTCCTCACACGTGAACATTTAAAAGAAGATGCATGAACTTGACACATAATTCATCTTGCATATTTTAACACATGGAACAAGGTCCTGTAAAGTTTTATTTTAATGAAGTAGAGGGTGCTTGCATAGCATAACAAGTCAGCCCACTATTTTCAGATCAGGTGGTATCAGAGCATAGTTTGTTTTTCTCATGTG
>JZKD02S0650896.1:166493-228309 GCA_000966675.3 Picea glauca | reverse complement strand
TGAGCTTTGTCTTAATTTGATTTAGCTTTCAATCAAAAAGTTGGATTCTTGTCGAACTTTGTCTTAATTTGATTTAGTTTTCAATTGAAAAGTTATGCACTAATATTGAACAATAAGATTGTCAAATAATGCTTTGTCTTAATTTGATTTAGCTTTCAATCAAAAAGTTGGATTCTTCTCGAACTTTGTCTTAATTTGATTTAGTTTTCAATTGAAAAGTTATGCACTAATATTGAACAATAAAATTGTCAAATAATAGGATTAGGCGTTATTTTGATCCATTTAATTTCTAAACCAGACTAATAAGTGGATCACACTTTATAAAAAAAATCAAATTGAAAATCAACAACAATGTAAGAAAACAGATTAGATTTTGACATCAGAAGTATTGAAAACAATTTTATAAAGCCTTGTCATATTAAATTTTATATAATTATTTGAAACATGTTATTTTATTGGAAATTATCATTTTATATAATTATTTGAAACATGTTATTTTATTGGAAATTTTAAGGGTGTTCACATTTTTTTATAAAGAAATTATCATGTTTGTGTGGTATTTTTGTGTTTTGTATGATGGTTCTGTATATCATATTTATTTGTTATGATGGTTGTGTAGGGTTCTGTGAGTGACCACAACTCCTTAGTAAATGCAATGAGGGACATAGACGTTGTTATCTCTGTCATGGGGGGCTCAGAACTTACAGAATAGCTCAAGATTGTGGACGCCATTAAAGAACTAGATGGCACGGTTAAGGTTAGTATTCGACCATGGTGTCTTGTTTATTACAATTTAGAAAAATGGGTTTTTTTTTTTCTGCATCTGAGTGGGTTTAATGGTTAAAAATATGTGTGGCATTTTATTCTTTCTAAGAGATTACAAGTTAAAATTCAAAGAAGTAGGATATGTATATCTTCTTAGACTTTACCAGTAAAATCGCTGAAAAAAAAGGAATTTAATTTCTGGCTTGACCGTGACCTTAAAAATATATTATTATTATTATATATCAAATTATCAAATTTTGATTCCAATAACTTGATCATCATGAGTACATGACGTTGCAGAGGTTTCTTCCTTCAAAATTCGGACATGACATCGACAGAGCCGAGCCGGTGGAGCCTGGACTCACATTCTTCAAGGAGAAGAGAAAAATTCGGCGGGCTCTGGAGGCGGCCAAAATTCCTTTTACTTATATCTGTTGCAATTCCATAGCTGGTTGGCCTTACTTTTATCATACTCATCCTTCTCAAATTCCTCCTCCCACACAACAGTTTGAAATTTATGGGGATGGGAATGTGAAAGGTAAACCGCATTTCTACTCAATTATATATATCTTAAGAGGTCTTTCACCCTTTCATATTGAACTATTATCTCAATATTATCTTTATTCTCAAAACAGATGATATGATATGTGTTAAAGAATGAATAATAATAATTATAAATGAATGAAGAGCTTTGTCATATTAGACTCATTAAAAAATGATCTTATATATTTATATGATACATAATAAACATAAAACATTTTGTGTTAACTTTGAAGTCCCCTAAAAAAACAAATCATAATCAAATTGAATTTCAAAAAATAAAAATTTAAAGAGGCTTATGTGTGTACATGACTTCTATGCTATTGTCTTGTCATGTCTTAAGTTTATAATATATTTTGGAAAATTGTAGGCTAGTTGGCTAGTTTTGTCAACTAAGAATAACATCTCTATTTTGGAAAATTGTTGGCTAGTTTTGTCAACTAATAATAACATCTCAAACAACACATATTGGAACTTTATGTGAACTTGTGAGAGTTTTGTCTCTACTTCTTTTATAGTTGAAAAAAATTAAGTAACCATTAGAAGGTTGGTCCTCTAACATTATTTAAAATATTATTTAACCAATTTACTTCTTGTTTGAATTTGAATTTTATTATTTTTATAATTAGTTTTTTCTTTCAAAAGTTTAAGGATATATCAATATAATAAATATTGTAAAAAAATGTTGAAAACATGCTTATGTTAAAATGATCATGTGAGTTTTCCATAGCTTTGTCTCTACTTCATTTGTAGTTTGAAAAATATCACGTAAAGGTTGGAAGGTTCATCCTTTAACATACATTTAGACATGTTAAGGTCAATCCTCTAACATACATTTAGACATGTTGACATATTTAGATAGGATGTCGACATATGACATCATTAAATGCACATTTCACTCCTTCATCACTTTCCATTTTTATTACAAGTATTCTCCATATTTTCATGTATATGATCTACAAGTATATAGGGTACAGACTGGCATAGATGTGGCCTACATCCATTGATTTCAGGTCGATATTCATTTTCTTCATTCAATGAAATGGAGTTGAGAATTAAATGCATGAAAGTTAAAAATATTTTAAATTAAAATATTATGATAAGTAATTTTAAAACTGTCCATCTCCATAACTATATATTAAATGTGCAAAATATTTTAGATTTTAATTAGTCATAGTCATATTAAGGTGGGAGTACAACTTATGATGATACATGCCACATTTCCTAGTGCAATGCCCTACATATATGTAAATGTATTTGGATGGGACATTAGTTATCAACGTCATTAAATATACCTTTCACCCCTTTGTCACCTTCCATTGTGATTGCAAGTTCTCTCCACATTTCCTAAATGTGATTTGTGAGCAAAGAGGCTACACACTGACATAAACATGGCCTGTGTCCATTGATTTTAGGCGGGTATTCATCTCCGTTGTAGAGTCTCTCTGTTATCATATTCCAATATCTTATTCTATGATTTTCTTATCTTTGTTTAGAAATCTCAAATGAGGGTTTTTTTTCTTTTGGATTTCTGATAAACTAGTACATAATAATAGGGGAGTTTTAGAAGTAATTGTTTTTTTATGGCCCTTCTATTTGTCTAGTGATCTTCAATAATATGCATTTTTGTTTGTTTCAATTTTCGCAAAGTGCATTCCAACAATTTGATTTCACAAATATGATTTTTTCTTAACTTTATACTTGCAGATGCTTATAATATTCTTTAGATACCAGATAATCTTCCTTAGATGGCTTCTAAGAAAATAAAGTTATATTAATGTTTCAGCTATATATATATAAACTCTGAATTAGGGCCGACATTATATATTTTATGTTCACTTAATATTTTTTATTTTTTAAAGTGTCGTGTTTCAACGCCACATTGAGCATGGAAGAAATTACACGTCTCCTTCATATTGGGTTGTAGAAAGCACAATCATTATAGACCCAATTTAACTTTGGATCTAACATGCATTGAGTGGAATCAAATCAATCCCTTGAGGTGCAAACATTTTTTTAGAGTGTTGAACTTGAGGAAAGGTTTGCACCTAGAGGGATTTGATTCCTTTCGATTTGATTCAGAGTTAAGATGGATCTATGTTGGTGTTAGTCATAGCTGACTGCATCAAAACTTTATATCATCATCAATATGTATATGTATATGTTTTAGATGAATTTGATCCTTTGGAATTTACTAAGTATCATTTTTAATTTAGAGAGTACCATCAAGAATGCCACTTCAAAATTTACATGAGGATTAAGGTGAACACTAATAAAGTAACAATGTTCAATGATGAAGAAGGTGAATAGTAAGAAATTAATAGTATCCCTAAATAGATTAAGTAGTGACCAATCTCAATTTGTCTTCTTTATCTTTTATTTTACCCACACATTATAACTTTCTCATCTTTTCATATCAAAGAAATGAGGAAGGATGTTGGTTTGGAAGACCATTCAAGCCTTTAACTCGAGAAATCGATATACTCTATTTTTTTGTATTATATCATTGTTGAAATCAATGCAAGTGCTCAATGATTGATATTGCATTCTTTCTTTGTTTCTATGGTTGGAGCATATAAATAGTGTGAGTCTCTAACTCCTAAATTTTGAAACTTTCTTCATTTTGATAACCTATTAAATCATAATTATATATCTTAAGAGGCCTTTCATCCTCTTCATATTGAACTATTATCTCAATAATATATGTATTCTCAATATTCTTCTTGTTATTTTACATTTGAAACAATTTGAAAACAAATGATGTGATACAACATTATGGCAATAAAAAAGTATAAGATGGTCCAATTCAAAAAAATATGTTTGAATGAATGAAAAATAATGATTTATGGAAGTGAATAATAATAATTATTATTGACGAATGAAGATATTTTGTCATATTAGACTCATTAAGTGATCGTATATATTAATATGATACATAATAAGCATACAATAGCTCGTCCTAAATTTGAAGTCCCAAATAAATCTAAATCGAATCAAATTTAATTTCGAAAAATAAAAATTTAAGGAGACTTATGTGTGTAGAGGACTTCCCTACCACTACCTTTTCATGTCTTAAGTCTTAGTTCTAGCTCTAATATATTTTGGGAAACTGTAGGCTAGTATGCTAGTTCTATCTGAAGTAAGAATAACATCTCAAACAACACCTCTTGAAATGTTATGTAAATTTGTCGTAGATTTGTCTTTACTTCCTTTATAGTTTGAAAAATATTAAGCAACAGGTTGGTTCTCTAACATAAGTTTGATATTTATCGAGACTTATTATTAATCTTAATAATTATTTAGGAATATTTTGAAAGTAATTTGTAATAATTGTTCAAAATATTATTGAACCAATTTTTTTTTGTAAATAAGTAGTATATATTATATTAAGAGCCTTCTGGGCTGAAAAAAAGTGTCAGAGACAGCAATGTACAAGCTGCATTTACTGGACTGCCCCAACAGAGGGGAAACCAGTCCAGCCAGCCCTTAAATCCCAAGCCTAAGTAGGTTACTGGTCTATTGAGAAAACAAAGTTCAGACTGACTATAATCTAAACTATAAGCTTAAGAAAACTTGACAATCATCACTAGATAACTAGACACCTGGCCCATAGCCTATCCATGTGGCTCGGAGGTCTTCTGTCCAATGTTCTTCTTCAGTAAACGTTGGTCGGTCGTCCCAACGTTTCTCCCTGTTATCGCCTTGCTCCTCGTCCTCATCTTGGGCTCGTCGAACTGCTTCCTTCTGCTTCGCCTCTACTGGACGCTACGTTTCTTCCCTGCCTGCTTCCTCCACGGTGTTAGGTGCCTCCCCTGGATCTGAAACAAGCGGGTCCGAGGATAGTTCCATGTGCATAGACGTAAGAATATGAAGGAAGGTCGCGACATTTTCTTCTGTAGCCTGCAATCAAAATTTGAGGTCCGCCACCTCCTTCCGTAGCTCGAAAACTAAATCAAACAAGATGCCCAATCTATCTCTGAAGTGCTCGTTGTCGGGGTGGTCCACGGAGTGGGGGTGCAGTCGTTTAGAATCACTGTGCGCCGGTGGTGCACTACCCAAACTGCTTGAAGGACCAGGAAAGGACATGGTTGCAATGAATTGCATCCGGGGATCCTGAGGGCAGCTTAAAGTCGGGCTCGACCCTCGTTGTAAAGTGGCCATGGAATGGAGGAGCCGAGACTGTGATGGAGATGGGGCGGCCATGGAGTGTAGGGGCATAGACAGCGAAGGAGGCGGAGTGGCGGCTATGGACGAATATTGTGGTCGGGGGGAAGAGCAAGGCGACTGTGAAACTGAAGGCGAGACCGGGGGTCGTCGGGGCTTCCAGGGGGAGCCCCTCCTCGGCTTCCCTCGAAGCCTTTCTTTCATTTGAGAAGGTGGCCGAGTCTGGACTAAGCTAAACCAGAGACGCAGAAAGACAACTGAGACAGTAGCGGTGCAATCCTGGACCTGTTTGTGTCGTGAAGGGAGGAGCCCTTCAGACCGCAAACAGGGAACAATGACCATCACGAAGAACCAAGCCATGTATCTATATGCAGAGGGACGTAGGGTGGCATAACTCGCCATTACCGTCGCATTTAACATGAAGTGAGGGCTATTTAATCTCCCGGGACGACTCCCACCTGCGGCATGAGCCCATCACGTGGTTGTGTGTCGCTGTGGACCGTGTCCGCGCCCATCTGCCGCCACGAAGAACCCACTGACACCCCATCCGGGGTATTATTGAACCAAATTACTTACTATTTTTATTGTGATTTTTATTGTTTCTATAATTAGTGATTGCTTTCAAAAGTTTAAGAATACATTAATTTAATAAATATTTTTAAAAAATGTTGAAACATATTTATGTTGGAATGGTTATGTGAACTTGTCATAACTTTGTCTCTACTTCCTTTTTAGTTTGAAAAAGATTATATAAAGGCTAGAAGATTGATCATCTAACATACATATAGATATGTTGAAACCTGACATCTTTGGGCAAGATGTTTATTAGGGACATCATTAAATACATCTTTCATTCCTTCATTACCTTCCATTGTTATTCCAAGTACTCTATATATTTTCCTATATATGATTTGCAAGTAAAGAGGGTACAGACTAGCACAGATGTGGCTTATATCCATTGATTTTAGGTGGATATTCATTTTCTTCATTCGCTATAAATTCCCTCTTGTATCTTTGTTGCAGAGCCTCTCTATTATTAATTTTAGTATCTTATTTTGTGATTCTCTAATATTCTTTTGGAATCTCAAATATGGGTTTTTTATTTGGATTTCTAATAAATAGTGTAACTTACTTGGGGCAAGGCTTTGCCTCCATCTGGACACATTACCTTTGGGCCAAAACAACCTTCCAGCGTTTTCACTCTAAGTTACTTGAAATCGATCACATAATTGAATCCATGAAAGTTAAAAATATTTTTTAAGTTAAAATATTATGATACATGATTTATATGATAACCATCTCGGTGACTATATATTAAAATGTGCTAAACATTTTAGGTTTTAATTAGTAATAGTCATATCAAGGTGGTAGTTCCTGATTATACATGCCACATTTCGTGGTGTCATGTCCTACATATATTTAGACGTATTTAGTCAAGCCACTAGTTGATGACATTATTATATATAACTTTCACCCCTTTGTCACCTTCCATTGTGATTGAAAGTTGTCTCCATATTTCTTGTATGTGATCTGCGAGCACAGAGGATACACATTGATATAGATATGTCATATGTCCATTGATTTTAGGTGGGTATTCATCTACGAGGGTTTTAGAAGTAATTTTTTCTTTATGGCCCTTCAGTTTGTTTGGTGATCTTTATTAATGTGTATTTACGTCGGTTTCAATTTTCACAATGCGCATTCTAGAAATTTGATTTCACAAATATGAAGTTATATTAACTTTATACTTCCATATGTTTATAATCTTCCTAAGATCTAATATCTTAGATCATCTTCCTTAGATTGCTTCTAAAAAAAAGCAAGATTTATTAGCGTTTTATAAATGCACGCACACACACACATTTTGGTTTAAACTTTAAATTAGGTTCGACATTATATATATTTTTGTTCCCTCATATTGGGCTATAGAAAGTGTTTCTTGGTGCAATTATTTTAATTTAGAAAGTGATTAAATTTGACTTTGACTTTAAAAGTATTTTTCTTTGAATTTGATTTATTCGTGTTTCTTCACAATATGTCTAAAGATATTAATATTCAATTTTACTTATTAATTTATGAGATATTCAATTTCAATTTATGAAAAATTTTAATAATTAGGAAAGTTTTTTTTTAAATAATTTTCATGATAAAAAAAATTAAAACAAATTAGTTAATTTCTTATCAACTTTTTAAAGTATTAAAGTTTAGTTTGTTTTTATTTCTTTACAATATTTGTAAAGATGTTATTGATTTTTTTTTTTTGGAAAAATTGCAATTTTATTACTTAAAGAATAAAATTATATTTTTCATATGGTTGTATAAATAAGGATCAAATTCATTTCATTTTAACATAGTTCTCTCATGAGAGAAGATTACTTGGTTGAAATTTGTGCCCTATTTGGGCATTTTGGACTATCTCTCTCTTGTGGAACATTTTTGGATGCTTGTTATGGTATATTGTGGAGCTAAGGTGGTGCGCACCTCTTGACGGCTTCTTCTATTGCATGTTGATGGAATTATCTTGGTAAACTAGGGTTTGGTCTTTCTATCTTGTGAAATTGGTAAGGAAATTTCTACACTTTGTTGGTATTTTCTTCTTGTTTCATGCTACATTTGTCTAAAACTGTTGGAGGAGTATAAGGGCATACACCCTCCACCAAGGTCCATTTTATTTGCAATTTGATAAGTCTTTTTTACAAGGTTTCTAGGAGGAGTAAAAGGGCTTATACCCTCCTAGAATTACCTTTGTTGGTTTTGCATGCTCTAGGGAGTAAAAAGGCTTACACCCCTAGAGATATTGTGGATATAACTCTTACAACCAAGAGTCCATTTACCCAATAAATTCAAATAACTATTCTGAAAGTTCCATTGGAGAAACAAAATAGTTACATTGGATAATATGTTTTGTTGAGACATTTCAATTGTCTAAAGTGGAATCAATTTTACATGCTTTAGGCATGCATGTCGACCTTAGCCAAGTACATCTTATTGTAGTTATAAATTTATGTTACAACCATTAGGGATGCAACAAAACACATTCAATCTCTTACTATAACTTGTTTTTCAACCGCTGAAGTTACTTGTAAACTTGTAGTCTTATTCTACTACTTATTGTCTATCTTTTTGTCGATTTACTTGTCAATTTTCGTGGTTGGAATTTTCTGTTGTAAAAATTTTTTGCTACAGCCATTTGGCTACTTTGAAAAATCTCTGAAAACATCCTTTTTGCAACCTTAACTCATCATCAAAGCTTGTGCCAAAGTATTGGGAATTTATCTACTTGTTTAATACTTCATTACTCAATAAATGTTTGATGCTTTTGATGGTTATTTCTGCGGTAAATAATTGATTTCATTTCTGATATATACCTTTTTTACTACTGTAATTTAGGACAACAAGCTTCACCTTCTTGAACCATTGATCTCAAGGCTTGTATCACTATTATTTGTCTTATCTCGGGAAGATGTAACACTCTGGTGCAGGTACCCAAGTCTTTGGCAACCATCCTCCATCTGCATGACTCTTTTCCAAGCCCTTTATCTTCCTCCATCATTGACCTAAGGGTTCCCTTCATTATCTCTCCACCCTTCATCTCAATCCCCCTAGGGTCACCTGGGATTCTCCCCTTATGTAGGATTTGTCCTTCACTAAATCAAGGGGAGTACCTATCTAAGGTGATAGTGTGTAGGTATTCCCATATTTGTCTCACCGTTGTAGATTGGGTCGAGATTTTCCCAACCTACAATCCGTGCGATAACAGAGCCAAGAAGCACAAAACATTTTGGAGGATGAACTCCTTGTCAATTCCATTGAAAGAAATTTTAAAATCCTAGGCAATTCCATTGAAAGGATTCAAGAATTTAAAGAAGAATTATATTATGATTCCTATGAGGATTTTATTTCATATCATGATGCTCCTTTACCTTCTTCACCAAGCCCATCAATGGCTTCAAAATATGCCTCAAAAGAAAGAATTATCCAAAGAAGGAGGCAATTTCATATAACTCCATTAAATCTACCAGAAGTAGATTTTTGAATGCTCAATATTCCTATGGAAAAAATTTCTACATTCTTTGGAAATACTTTAGAAGATGCAGAGCAAAATTTGTTTAGATTCCCCCGGATGGGGTGACTTGCAGAGAGAGGTTGCCACGCGGACGCTAGCCAGGACGTCACATTAATACATCAACTGGTCGGCGTCCCCTCAACACATACACTCGCAATGGTTCAGAGTAATGGCATTAATTCGACGGAGTCGCTCGCTTGCGGGAGGCGTACCAGGCAGGATTGCACTAATCACCTAGACATTAAAGTCATGGCGGTTCGACTCGAGGGTATTTTCATTGTTGGGATAGCTGGAGGAGAGCAGAATTGGGTAATTCGCGCTCCAGCCGAATTGCAAAACATCCATCGATTCCTTGGGAATTGGCAGGAGTGGGTCCTGTCTCCAGGGATCCTTCTCGTCACAAGCAGCAGAACGACCTCTCGGAGGCGCAACAGAGCACCCCACCAGACCCCTACAATGCCACGACTGTGAGGGACACCCAGGAGGGGCGCGGCTTGGTACACCGCGAAATCTAGAAGGAAGCGGAAGCAAACTTTTGAAGCAGCTCTCACCATAGCTCGACGACGAAGGAAGGCAAAACCACATACGCCACCCATGGCGTATGTGGTCAAAGAGATTCCTGAGGGGGGCATACCAGACAGCATACCAGAGCACCTACTTTTCACTGTGCCCGAGAATTGGAACCCGTCGACGGACCTCGGTCAGGGTAGACAGACCTCGTCGGTTGGCGAAAAGGTGGCTCTCAAAGGCGACGACACTGAAGGGACCCAATTCACATGCTATATTGAAGAAGAGCTACCCTCTGCTGCGTGCGGGGAGGCAACGATGGACACTCCACCAGGGGGCGACAGGGACTCAACCAAAAGCTACAGCCAAGAGCGGCCGCCATCACCCAGTTGGGAACGCCTCAACCTCATCTTCGAGATCAGAAGCGCGCTGAACGACCAGACCTTCAGGCTAACGAGGATTGAACAGAGACTCGATATGTATTTTGCGGCCGTCTCCAGGACACATCCGCGATGCCAATGCCCAACTTGTGCACATCCATATGCATTCCCAGCTGGCTGGAAGAAAACTGAGGAACATCATCAATGCGCAGGCTAGCAGGTCAATGGAAGTCCAGAATTGGTTTTTTTGTTTTTGTTTTCAGTTAGGCCCTGAGCCATTTAGTTTTCAGTTTCTCCTAGCAATAGCTTATGCCACTCAGTTACATACTCCTGCCTGCACGTCCTGGTTTCCTTCGGGTAGGACGCTGCATGGAAAACTTAGTCTTTTTTGTAAACAGGATGACATTTGGCAGGGGATGTCCAGATGTCCTGGTTTCCTACGCAGGCAGGACAACTGGCATCCCAAACAACTGTTTGTTTTCTTTTTGATTAAATCAATATAACAGGCCCCACATTTTTATTTAAAAAAAAAACATTTGTTTAGATTCCAATGTGCATGTGAAATTTTTAATCTCACTGAATACAATGCTGCATGTAGATTATTTTTACAAAATCTGTGAGGGGATGCTCTTGAATGGTACCATTCACTACTTCTTGGGATCATTACCAAGGCACAAGAAGATTTCATCCTTGCAACATATGATGAAAATCATAAAGAGCATCGACAACAAGAAGAATTGGTGGAAGAAATGAATCTTGAGAAAAATGACGAGCAAGAATTCCATCCCATGAAGGAAGAATTATTTCAAAACATTGTCAGTGAATAAAGAATTTTGGATGTGGTCAGTAATGAGGAAAATCATGAAAGTATTATCACATTGGAAGTTATTCATCCAATCAAAGATAACAACAGTCTTGAGCAGCCAAGAATTGATTTCGTTGAATCATGGTTCCATAGCATTGTTGGCCAAACAATGCATTCAGATTCTCAACACACTTGGTTATTTTTCTCTCTAGTATACATTGAGAGTGCCCCTGACTCATTGGTACAAGCCCCAATATTTTCACTAATTTTGGAGTTCATTCCAAAGATCGCATGGATGCTTAAATGGATCCATTGGAAATCTACCTACACTTGAAAGTGTCTCTTCTCTTCAAGTAATGTAGGGTAGGTAGATATTAATGTATATAGTTTCCTTCTTCATTTCAAGTTTTGCACAATAAGGTAGTTGTTATATGGAAATAATATTTGAAGATAACTCCATGAAAGAAGAATTACAAGAATTTACTTCGAAGATGACTCCATAACCCAATGGAGAAGGCAGTTGGTTTTCAGATTTTGGGTTCTCAGTAACCCATGAGGGGTCATTGTCCCACAGTTGGAGCTAGTTGTTGACCAAAAATTGGTCACCCCTATTTTCCCGCTCCCAGAATAATTAAAAAAATTTGACAACGGAAGATGAAATTTTTTTAAGGGTAACAAGTTCATTGTGTAGCCCTCAGTCTCACCTTTGTCACACATTTTTTGGATTCAAAATTATTACTATACACCTCCGTAGACTAACAAATTTACTCATTTCATTGGTTCATTCTTATGCATTACTAAAAAAAAAATCCATCTTCTACATGCACATCTAGCTCTACATTTGTTTCAAAAATATTTGTATTACTATTAATATTATAAATATTATAATTTGGCACATATATAGGATATGACATTCAATTAAATAATAATTATTATTATTATTTCCAAAAAAAAAACTCTTAATCTCTTTATTCCAAGTAGAAATTATGAAATTACATTTAACAAGTGTCAATAAACACAAGACCAAAGGGGAGATACTAGGTAACTCAACCATGACATAAGTACTAGAGAGAAAATAAAAACTTTGTAGTTCTAATACAAACAACAATAATCAAAACAATAAGAAAACTTGAGAAATCTACATATAACAATGAAGGAATAGAATAAAACTAAGGCCAGTAGTGATCAATATTGGGTATGTGTTATATTCTTTGGATGTGTGTGTGGGGGGGGCAGGGTTCATATTTGACGACAGTGTCTAACGATCCCCAAATTTTTGTTTTGGGAGTTTTTTTTCTATTTTTAGTGGTTTTCTAAATTAACCCAGGATTAAGGGATTAGGGTTGTGGTAGTTGCGGAATACCTAAAATATTGTATATATTGTTTTATGAATGTTGAAATTAATACAATGAAGAGTTGAGAGGTGTGACACCAAGGAAGCCTAGTTTTCTCCCGATTAAGGGTTTCCAGCGTAAATTTGTGTGTACTATGTGTATGATCCATTGATTAATTTATCTTTTGCTTAAGAATCTGTATGCATTGTTTTACTTCAAAAGTTTAAAACTTACATGTGGTACCAGAGAAAGTTTTTGGCTTCAAGGGGATGCATTTGTTGTTGAGGGTTTGGCTCGGTCTTGATAGATCAAGTTTATCTTAGGTCTGTGATAAACCTGGGTTCAGTGGGAGATTTTTAGTGGTGATTCGTATGTCAAAAGAGAATGACAAGTAGTTCTAGAATTGAGATTGAGAAGTTCAACAATCAAAACTTTCACTGATGGAAGATCAAGATGGAGGACCTTCTTGTAGACAAAGAACAATGGAACATTGTGGATCCCGATACACAACCTACTAGTACACTATCTACTGGTACACAACCTACTGGTACACAACCTACTAGTACTCAATTGACTAGTATGTTGAAAGAAGATTGGGAGAAGATGGATAGAAGAGCAAGGAGTAAGATTTGAATCTTCCTGGCAGATTCAGTTTTACTGAATGTGTCGGGAGAAGCTACAGCCAAGGAAATATGGGACAAGCCAAGGAATTTGTATCAGTCAAAGTCCCCGGTAAACAAGTTGTTTCTTCGAAAGAAGTTGTATCATCTTAGGATTGAAGATGGATATTATGTGACAGAGCATATAAATGCCTTCAATACTCTGGATCTATGTTCATATTACTATTGCAGAAGAAGATAAGTGTATTACTTTGTTATTTTCTTTGCCAAAGTCTTGGGATGATTTGGTTGCAACAATTGGTAGTACCACTCAATCTACATTGGAGTATGAGGAAGTAGTTTCACTCTTGTTATCAGAAGAGATGAGGTAGAAAGGCATGGATAGTCATAGCACATATATGTTATCTGTAAGAGGTCATCCCCAAGATAGGAATACAAATAATTCTTTGGGGGGGAGATATAAATCTAAGGGTAAATGTAAATCCCCAAGAAAATCTTGAGGAAATGTCATAAAGTTGGGCATTATAAGAAAAATTGCAAGTCTAAGAATGTTGATAAAGAAAAGATATGTGATGATGCCTTTTTCGCAGAGGTGAAAACCTCCACGGAAGAAGGAGGTGATGTTTATATGGAATCTATAGGTACACATGCAAATCGTGATGTATGGTTGATTGAATCGGGTGTGTCATTTCATATGACTCCTCACTGAGAGTGGTTCTGTGAATATGAAAAGTACAATGGTGGTGATGTCTTCCTAGGAGATGACTTGACAGCAAAAATCATGGGACGTCGAAGAGTTAAGATATTTCTAAAAGATGGAAGGATTAGAACTCTCCCCGGAGTTTTGCATATTCTAGATTTAGCTAGGAGCATAATATCTGTAAATAAGTTGGATGATGCAAGTGTGGATACTTTATTGGAAAAGGGAACTTGCAAGATGGTATGAGGAGAAATGGAATTGATGAGGGGAGTTTGGTGTGGAACTTTGTACAAGTTATTGGGAAGAACTTATACTAATGGGTGTATCATTTCTATTGTCCTTTAGAAGAGAAATAAAGAATATATGATCCATACTATCCCTGGAAAGAAGACCATGTTGTGGCATAAAAGACTAGGACATATTAGAGAAAAGGGCCTTCAAATAATACATTGTAAAGGTATGGTTGAAAGTATGTCTAATTGCACCCTGGATTTTGATTTATGTGAACATTGCATATATGGTAAACATAGCCAAGTAAGATTCCCATCTAGTGCTACAAGAGAAAACATGATCTTCAAGTTGATACATAGTGATGTGTTCGGACCTATGTTTGTTCCATCACTAGGTGAATCTATGTATTATGTTTAATTCCTAGATGATTTATCAAGGAACACGTGGATTTATTTTCTTAGGAAGAAAGAGGTATTTGATAAATTTGAAGAGTTTAAGGCTTTGGTAGAAAATCTAACAGAGAAGAAAATAAAGGTGTTGAGGACAGATAATGGTGGAGAATTATGTGGGAATGAATTTGAAGAATTATGTAACAAGTTTCATATAGCAAGGTAGAATACTACTCCATACACACCTCAACAAAATGGGGTTTTACAAAGGTTGAACGTGACCTTGATGGAAAAAGAAAGGATCATGCTCAGTGGTGTAGGGTTAGAACAAGAATTTTGGGCAAAGGCAGTGGGTATTGCATGTTACCTAATAAATAGATCACCCTCATCAACGTTGGTGGAAAAAAGTTTGCATGAGGTATGGACTGGTAAGAAACCCTCTCTTGAACATATTACAGTGTTTGGTTGTGATTCTTATGTACATGTTCCAAAGGAAAATAGGAGCAAGCTAGATAATAAAGTTGAAAAGTGTATCTTTATTAGTTATAAATATTGTATGAAAGTTTATAAGTTTTGGAAGCTAGAAACTAAGAAGATTGTTTACAGTTAGGATGTTGTTTTTAGAGAGGTTAAAGATGTTCCCAGAAAGGAATTCCTACCGAGGCAAGAATAAATTGAGAAAACAGAGTTTGAGTTGGATGATGCAAAATCTAAATCAATAAAAGAAGATAAAGAAGAATCTCATACTCCAGTATTGAGGAGATCAATGAGGGAAATAAGGAAACCATAAAGGTATAGTCCACCTAATTTATGTGCTAATTTTGCTTTATATATTACTGATGATGATCCCAGAATTGTTAGGGAAGCAGTGCATTTAGAGGATAGTAAACTCTGTAAGAAGGCCATGGTTGAAGAGATGGATGCCTTGGATGAGAATGAGGCATGGGATCTAGTTGAGTTGCCAACTACAATAAAGGCCATTGGCAGAAAATGGGTGTTTAAGAAGAAGTTGAATGTAGAAGGCAGAGTGGAGAAATACAAAGCTTGGTTAGTAGAAAAAAGTTATTCCTAGGTAGAGGGAACTGACTTTGGTGAAAAAAAAATTCATGTTGCCAATTTAACTTCTATTAGATTTATTTTATCTGATCTTGTTGATTTTGATTTTGAAGGATGTGAAGACAACATTCCTACATGGGGATCTAAAAGAAGAAATCTACATGAACTAGCTAGAAGGATTGGCAACGAAGGGAAAGAAAGAGTTGTTATGTAAGCTAAAGAAGTGACTATATGGTTTAAAGCAATCACCTAGGATGTGGTACCAAAAGTTTGACATATACATCCTTGGACTAGGATTTGTGAGAAGTAGTGCTTATCACTATGTATATTCCAAGTAGGATGGTAATAACTTCATTTATGTAGTGTTGTATGTCGATGAGATTTTGCTGGTAGGAAATAACATGGATGTTATCAAGGAGGTGAATTCATAATTGTCCTATGAATTTGACATGAAGGATCTCAGTGTTGCTAACTTCATTCTGGGAATGGAGATTAAAAGAGATCGTGCAAATAGGAAACTTTGGTTGAATCGGAGAAAATATGTTGAGACGATATTGCAGAGGTTTAATAAGTAGGAAAGCAAATCAATGAAGGTTCATATTCCTGTAGGTGTAAAGTTATCTACTGATCAGTATCCAAAGACACAGGAAGAGGAAGAGGACATGTCCCATGTTCCCTGTGTTAGTGTGGTTGGAAGTTTTATGTATGCAATGGTATGTACTAGAACGAACATTGCACATGTAGTGGGAGTTTTGGATAGGTATATGTCAAAATCAGGAAATGAGCATTGGACAACAGTAAAGAGGGTTTTCAGGTATTTGTGTGGTACTTCTAGTTATGGATTGTGCTACTAAGGAAGACTAGGATTGGACAAATTGTTGGACATACATTGGTTTGTTGATGCAAATTAGGCTGGAGATATGGATCGCAGAAGATCTACAAGTGGATATATGTTTAACCTATTTGGAGGAGTAATAAATTAGATGAGCAAAATACAGGTTGTAGTGGCACTCTCAACTACGAAAGTTTAATACATTGTAGCCACTCATGCATGCAAGGAAGCAGTATGGTTATAGAGATTGTGTTGAGGTATTGGGTTGGTACAACAAGCAATAAGAATAGATTGTGATAGTCAGAGTGCAATCTTCCTGGAAAAGAACCCAACTTATCATTCAAAGACAAAACATATTTATGTTTAATATCACTTTGTGAGAGACATGGTTGAATACAAAAAGGTGTTTTTGGAGAAGGTTGACACTTTGAAGAATGTTGGAGATTCATTGGAAAAAAAATTGAGCACTAAGAAGTTCTCCTGTTGTAGAGAAACAATGGGCATTACTACCCTGGATTGTTGACTATGTAATCTTGTGACCCCCTATATGCAAAGAAAACAACAAGTGGGATAATGTTGGGTATGTGTTATATTATTTGCATGTGTGTGGGGGGATGCGTCAGATTTGAYGACAATATCTGACAATCCCCAAAAACAAAATTGGGYAKTTTTTGTTATTTTAACGTTTTTCACTATTTTTAGTGGTTTTATAAATTAATCTCGRATTAAGGAATTATGATTGTGGTAGCCRCGRAATACCTAAAATATTTYATATATTGAATYGTGAATGGTGAAATTAATACAAKGAAGAGTTGAGAGGTGCGACATCAAGGAAAGTTGGTTTTCTCYSGGTTAAGGATTTCCAACGTAAATCTCTRTGTACTATGTGTATGGGCCATTGATTGATTTTYRTTTTGCTTAAGAATCTGTATGCACTGCTTTACTTCACGSRTTTAAAAATTACAATCACAAGCATAAKATMTAATGGTTCTAGGATATTAACATCCAAAATCATGATCATTCAAAGATAGAGACTATAGAGCTCCAGTGACTGGGTAAATAGTTGTCTGTCAGGGAAAATTACATGATTTTCATCTCTCTCTCTCTCTCTCTCTCTCTCTCTCTCTCTCTCTCTCTCTCCATTTATCCAATCAACCACCCGTTGAGCCATCAATAAATCCCCTTAATTTTTAGAAAAATTTAACCCCTCCCCCCATTACATTTTTAAATTAATGCCTTTTCTTGTTTCTCTTGATTTAAAGGGATTATTTTATGATTATTTTCGTTCTCAGTTAGTAGGTTTTGAGTGCTTCTTATGATCGACTCTTTATGGTTTATTTTTTATGGGATGGCGACTTGATGATGTAATGTTGTTGAAATGAATTCATTAGTATGGAATTGAGGAGCCATTAAATGCATGTAATTTTATGATCGTGATTTTGGTGACAAGCTTGTTGCGTGATGAAAGTTAGTTGTTTTGTCGCATTTTCCTCGCATGTATAATGGTTGTGTCATTTGAGTTTGTTTTTTTTTTTTTAATCATTAAATATCATTTACACGCTTATATGGACTTACTCGGAGTAGTTTCTGACCTCTGTTTACATAGGAGTCGGTTATTATGATGTTTACACTTGCATCAAGATTTGGTTTTCAATGCATAAATTAGTTAACTTGTCATTTTAGTTGATTAAAATAATTTGACTAAAAGCTAAATCTTAAAATGTTTAATTTGTATCTTGAAAAAATATATGTTAAAAAGTGGAAAAGATCTGACTGTTTTGAATTTGAATAACACATTATTTTTTTATGAACCTTGGTAAAAAAAATTGTCTTTTTTACAATTTTAGAATTTTGTTAGAATTTTGGACAAAATTGAAATAACTCAATTAATGCTTATTCATATCCAAATAAGCTGCACCTTAAAATAACATATATAAAATAATGAGTCAACAATTTTCATTTTGAGTAAAGCATTATTCTTAACAAAGCCCAATCTTTCATTGAAAAATGTTTTGTTTACTTTTGCTCTTTGACAAAATATAATGCTTGACTACTAGAATTATATTCTTGGTGAGCTTTGTTTTAATTTGATTTAGTTTTCAATTAGAAAGTTGGATTCTTGTCGAACTTTATCTTAATTTGATTTAGTTTTCAATTGAAAAGTTATGCATCAATATTGGAAGATACGATTGTCAAATAATAGGATTAAGCGTCATTTTGATCCATTTAATTTCTAAACCAGACTAATAAAAAGTGGATCACACTTTATAAAAAAAAATCAAATTGAAAATCAACAACAATGTAAGAAAACAGATTTTGACATTAAAAATATTAAAATTAATTTTATAAAACCTTGTCATATTAAATTTTATATGATTATTTGAAACATGCTATTTTATTGCAATTTCTTAAAATGTGTGAACCTTTTATTTCTTTCAAATCTATGCATAAAACCTTCTATCTTTGGAAAAATACGCGCATGGTCCATTTCATTTATCACATCTTTTTGGTTATACTATTTTTAAGGCATCCCATTTCTTTGTCTAATACCCATCCTATTTGACACAAAAATCTTTGAAAAAAAAAACATTAACAAAATTAGCCATAAATTCAGTAAATAATGAGATTCAACGTCATGAATTTCTCTAACATCCCATCATGTAATAAAAAGGTTATTCACTTTTTGGCTTTGGTTATTATTAATGGAAATTTTTAAAGTTAAAATACATTTCCTGGTTATCCTTGAATTGAAATGAGCTTTAACATATAATACAATAATCACCCGAATGAAATGCATAACTCAAGCATGTATAGAGTATTTAAATTGCTGAATTCAAAAAGTATTTTATAAAGGTATTAATTAATGGTTTTTGTGCAGGATTATGATGCAAAACATGAGATGACGATTAAAACAAATATATATATAATTTATTTTTAAGGTTATGGCCAAGTCAGCACATCAAATTGGTGTATGAGACTCCCTTGTTTGTGAGACAAGGGATCTCCATACGCTCAACGATTTGACTGGTAAAGTTTACGAAAGTATACATACCCTACCCCCTTTGGATTTGAACCTTGTGTTCAATATTTGACTGCAAAATCTCTACTTTTGCGAGAAAATCACATGTTTGCATTAATACCTTGCCAACCATACAAAATTCAACTTGGCCCTTCAAAAGAAGTTTGTTAAATAAAATCATAAGGGAATATGCCTCCATAAAATGCAGATCAAAGAGTGGACCAAGGAGGGAAGATAGAAAGAGAATAAGCCCACATTATCGTGGAGCTAAACCTTAAGTTCATCATTGCAAAGGGGGGTTGGACATCACGGAAGGGACCACACACTATTGTGGAAAATTTTGGGAATTTCAATTGTTGGTGGTTCGTGATGAAGGAATATGGGCACTAGATTGGCTAGACTACTATGCTAATAGAGTGTAAACTTTTATCATGAATATAGAAAGTTTTTCTTGTGATATAACTAGACTATTTAGTTATTTGTAAGGAATTATTTTCTTTTAATACTGTAAATTTTGAAGTGTAACTCTATGTATTTATACCATGGTTTCAATTAAGGATTTGCAGTTTGCATTTGTTTGGGAAGATTTATTGTATTGAATAATGAATACATTTTTTTATATTATCATTTATGTTTTAACGAATGCTTATGTCAAATACGAAGAACGAATATATTACTTTTTTCATATAAGTATTTATCTAAAATAGTAATTATATTTGTTTATGTGTGAAATATTGTTGAATAAAACAAATTATTTCTTTCTTTCAACAATTAATATTAAGTTTTGTATTTTATATTATTTAGCTTTTTCTTTCGATTGGGATAGTTAGTGAACATTAGATTGCATCTTTGATTAGTTTTTAGTTCATGTTAAATTCATTTTATCTCGATTGGATAAGATTTTAAAGTTGACTTCAAAATCCATTTAGTGGCAACCGTGCCCACATACCAGTGGACATCATCAAACCAAACGAGTATAGATCTAATTAGGGTCTTGATCGGGTGATGATCCCTTGTTGTAGGAAGGAATTTTTTCGCCTTTCAACAATTAGCGCTAGAAGGAAAGCGGGATGACAAGCTAGCCTTGCACAGTCATTTGTTTTGAATGTGTTAACTACCAATGCCTCCTATCCTTACTCTTGATTGGGGGCATGCTTCTGCTTCTCTCCAAAAAGCTAGTTTTGTTTTAAAAAAAACAATTAATATCTTGTCAAAATTTGTATTTGATGGTGAAGGTGGTAAATCTACATCTGAACATCTTAGGCATTTCATTTGTAATTGTAAGTTTTATAAAGTGACTAATGATCTTGTAAAATGCATATTTTTCTCCTTCACTTTCAAATGTTGAATCAATCAATGGTTCAAAGCTTTTCCAAACGACTTTATTCACAATTGGAAACAATTTGCATATGAGTTTTTACTTTCTTTTGAGGATTATGATTTTGATAGATTATTCAATGAATTGATGAATCTGATAAAAGAAACTCATGATTCAATAGGTGCTTTCTATGCAAGGTTTAAATTCAAGTATGGCATAGGTTTCCTTTGAATGATAAACCTTTTGCACTACAGTTCCATAAATTGTTTATTTACCTTCTTTTTATTTCTGATAAATATTATCAATCAATTTGTTATTGTTGGATTACTGAGAGGGGGGGTGAATCAGTAATAGAGCAATCTAATCATTTTTAACCATATAATCCAAGTGTTATATCAATGTAGCATTATCATCCAATAACTGTGGAATAAATAAGCAATGAACAAATGAACAATCATACACATACACAGTACATCGGTGTTTTACGTGGAAACCCAAAGCTGGAGAAAACCACAAAATGTTTTTTCTTATATGTCTTGAAGAATTACATTCATTGGAAGCACCAACTTCCTTTGTTTTCCAATTGCAACTGGAAGGAGGCTCCAACCCCCTAGTTTCTCAGGCTACAAACTGAGGGAAGCTCCAAATCCCCAATTCTTTGGCTACAACCAGAAGGAGGCTACAACCCCCTATGTTCTTCGAATACAATTGGAAGGTGCTACAACCACCTATCCTTGCCCCATCCAACTGCCCTGAAGTAGAAGTAGAATGATGGAACCACTGTCACACTATCATTGTGAGATATACCATTGTACAACTATATCAATCTGTACCACTGACCTGCATCCAACCTGTACAACTACCCTGTAATTAATATGTACCTGAAATGAACATGTATGAACAAAATACAACAGATACATGACCTGTAGTGCTGCAACACGCGTATGTACGCGCCCTATTTGTTATGCAGCCCGCATATGTAAGTGACCAAACTGTTATGCAACCTGTGTATGACTTTTGAAAACTAGAGTTTTCTTTCTTCTGAGAACTTCTGACTATGTGTAACTTCTTTCACATAGATCTGTAACATGTCACTGCATCCAGACTGTAATTGTACCCTGTGCATGCATCCTCATACATAACCTTTACCCAAAGCATATATATCTATCTCTAGTCATGTGCCATATAGGTGTGTGTAATCATGAACAAGTATAATAGCCCTCACATGATCTAGTCATCAAACCCTTTCTAATATTCAGCCTCTCAATACATCAACCACTTCAAGAAATACAAGATGTGCCTCAACAAGGAGCATCAATGATAAATATACTAGCATTGTATTTCTGTAGATATGACTTATGAAGAAGATCCCATGCAACCACTAGTCTCTCTAGGGAGAATCCTCAAATCTCCATAACCATTTCATATGCATACATCAAAATCCAACTATTCATAGAAATAAGACATACCTTTTGAACCAATGGATAGATCTAATCTATCTGAACACTGTAGACCTTCCTGGGAGCTTGATCTCAAAATCTAGAACCTCTGCATCTTCATCTTCTCATGTTTCCATGGCTTTACCAACATGTACACACCCTATACACTGCCAACCCGCATACGCCTCAGTATGTATGCACCCTATACACTGCCAGCCTGTGTACAACTCAGAAAATAGGGTTTTTAGTATTCATTGTAATTTTGAGAATTTCGTCATCAACCCTTCGTACTACCTCAAACTTTCACAACTTCAGATGTATCAATGAGTACTTGCAATAAGTCTCACACAACAAAAGATATTCAATGTGTTCAAGTGTGATTAAATGAGAGAGCCTTGCCTCTTATTTATACTTTCATGTAGCATCCCACTTCCCTTATAATTTTAGGGAGTTCTCCATTAACTTAATTATTTAAATAATTTTTTTTTCCAACACTTTGACTTTTTGGAGCTTCTAGATGACTCATGAGGGTCCTCAAACTTCACATGGCCATAACTCTCTAACCGTGATGATTTATGTGACGTTCCACATACCACTGGAAATGGCATGACATGCACTATCAATATAAGATAGTTTCATTGAAAAATTCACTTACCATCATCTCATTATTCCACAAATAAGCATGGGTTCTCTAACCATACTTCTAGGATAACTCTATCCGCAAAGTGTCTTCCCGTGAGGGCTTTCACCATAAGGGGACCACTTTGGAGTTCATCCATTTGTACTTCTTATCAACAGTGACAAGACGGGTCCATTACCCAAACCTTTGTGCTATCGGACTTTCTTCAAGGGTTTACATCAATGACAACCAACCTTAATCAACAGTTATGATCAAGATGATAGTTCACAAGTTGAAGTTGATTCACAAGAAGACCCCAAGAATATTCAACATATGCTAGGTTCATTCTTCACTCATATGGATTTAGATCAGGAAGACAATCTTTTACAAAATTCTTCTTCGATTCCTAATTAACGTTTCTCCAACATTTCTTCATTTTGATGTAGGGGAATCCTCCAAAGTTGAATTTTTAACCCCTATCCTTATTGAGGTTTCCACATAAGTAGAAATAGAAAAAAAAAATGTTCATATGATTGAAGAAAATTGTAACACTTCTGAATATTTAAAGACTTAGAAGAAGTGTCTTGTGAACAAAATAACGATAGAGAACCAACTTCTTTAGGAATTACTATTGTTGAGCATTCTATTGACCGTCTCGACCAAAAATAAAATTGAATCTTATTACTCTAATTATATATGTTGTCCACTTCAAAACTTAATTTCATATGAACATGAATGTTCTTTAGATGACACTCTTTGTTCTAAAAATTTTATGGAACAGATCCAAGGTATGGGTAAGTCAGTTAAAATAGAAGGAATTGATCTTGTTCAGTAGATTTCACAATACTTGGAGGAAAATAAAAATATTATAGAAGATGTTATGCATGAACATTCAATCTTACCAAACATTCAAAGGGAAAAATCATTCAGTTTTTTTAATTGAACATACAAATTTCAAACAACTCCCTTGTAACATTCTTGAGATTTTATAATCCAAGCATTATATAGATCTAGAAGTGAGAAAATGAGAATCATGTATAAATATAATAAATAAAAATTATGACAATCTAAGAAACTCATCTCATTTTCTTATTTCTAACTCATTCTTTATATCTTGATCTCTTTGAAGGCCTCGATCTACATTATGTTTCATTTGATATATTCAAAATTATGTCTTCAAGGCCACATTCCTTTTGATGAAAAGTCGTGATGATTTTCATATTAAGAAGGAAAATCGTGAGCTAGTTCATATGAAACAATTTGATTATTTTCCATACCAATCTTTTAATTAGGAGGAAGATTCACATAGAGACATCTATGATGGTATCGATTCCTTTAATCTTAATACAAACATCTATGATGGTATCGATTCCTTTAATCTTAATACAAAGAAATAAGCAGTCTTGTAGTCATCATGTTTTGTTGTTTGAAGGTGAGCAATCTAATGTACTAGAGTGTTTTGATGATAACCATATTTGTATTAATTTTTCCCTCTCTATAAAATGGGAATGTCACAATTTTATATTATTGGATTATCATGATTCATATATAGTTTTTAATTATTTGGTTCAAGGTTTTAAAATCGCTTATGTAGAGGATGAGGCACTTCTAAGTAGTCATATGGTTATATTAGGTCTTTGTTATCCTACTTCACTTTTGGAACCAATTCCTACTTTCAATAACAAAATTAACACAAAAAGCTTGATTCATCCAAATTTTAATGTTTGTCCTCAAAAGTTGTATTTCTCACCCTTGGTTTACCTTTAGCAATTTAATGTTATATATTATGAATTTCAAGATGTAATTACAAATTGGTTGGGATTCTTATTTGAAAAGGTTTCCACTGGATGGTAATATGATCATCTTTTTATTTGTAAATGGAAGTTCAGAGGTTGAACATAAATTAATTCTTCTTATATTTTTTATTTAAGAAGATTCCAATCTAATTTATTATTGTTTTTCTTATTTATGTTTGTAGGATTGAAAATACTTGAATGGTTGCACTGGAAATATGATTTCACATCATTATTGATAGTTAATATACCATAGAATAGAATAGGTTTAAAAGTATATTATTTAGTTTTATTTTCTCAATTTATTTTATAATAATGCATTTATGAAGTGCTACGTCAATTTCAAAGTGAAGATGAATTAGCATCCAAAATTCTTTTTACCATTTTTCTTTCTTGATTTTTTCTCTCTTGATTATTGATAGTTAATATACCATAGAATAGAATAGGTTTAAAAGTATATTATTTAGTTTTATTTTCTCAATTTATTTTATAACAATGCATTTATGAAGTGCTACGTCAATTTCAAAGTGAAGATGAATTAGCATCCAAAATTCTTTTTACCCTTTTTCTCTCTTGATTATCGATAGTTAATATACCATAGAATAGAATAGGTTTAAAAGTATATTATTTAGTTTTATTTTCTCAATTTATTTTATAATAATGCATTTATGAAGTGCTACGTCAATTTCAAAGTGAAGATGAATTAGCATCCAAAATTCTTTTTACCCTTTTTCTCTCTTGATTATTGATTGTCTTGTTCACAGTTCCATTGGTTAAACACTTTATTTTCCATTCCTATCTTAGATTTATGATTATCAGTTAATGTTATATAAGGATTTGGTCTCTTGCAAAGATTGTGAAGCATGATTTATTTAAGAGAGAGAAGCGAAATGAAAATTTGAACTTTGAATCTCTTTTCAAAGTATAACTTAATTTATAAGGTTCTTGATGTCATCACTGTGCAGTTGATTTATGATTATTTTTTAAGCAATTTTTATTTTATGTTTGTTATGTTTCTTTGTGTCTTAATTAAAGAGGTCTTATTAACTAAACATATCATATCTTGGTTTGGACATGTTTCTTCGATATCTTGATTGATATGTTAGTGTGCTTTGGGCTTAATTTTGGTTTAACTAGCTATATTGGTTGTTTGATTTCATATAGTCTTTTGGAATTTGATTAGTTTAGGATAACGTACATTTTGTTTTGTTTTTTGTTAGCTATTTTTTTTGGTTTGATTCTTTTAGTTTATTTTGTTTTTAAGTTTTCATTCTTAAATATGGGGAAATTTTTCGAGGTTGCACAATTGTGATTTGTACTTTGTTATTATTATAAATGGTGTTGCTTAATCTGAAAACATATACATCAAGTTTCAGATCTTTGTTATTGATTAGTGATTATGGTGTAACACTAATGACTAATTTTAAATTATGATGATACTCTTTAAATAGAGGGAAAAGTTTATATCTTTCTTTTCTTTGAATTCCACCCTTCATCCCACCACATTAAAGTAATATTTTACATTGATAGTTTAAGGGGAAATTTTGGGGTCAAATTTTTAAAGTGTCACTTCTATTCTTTAAAATAAAATTATCTCTTATACCACCCTACTCCCTTCACCCAATTGTATATTACAATTTTCTACAAATCAAATCTAAAGGGTCAAATTAATTAATATAAGGGAGTTGAAAGCACTGCAAAGTGTGGGAAGTACAAGTAAACCCATCGGGGCTATGGACGCTCACTGGTAGCGGGGCCATAATTGTACGGTACCAAGACACCTTTGTTGAGGCTATGGACACTTGTGAGCAGCGAAGCAATGCCTGTAAAAAGTGGTAGATTGTAGACCATTATCGATGCTTGATTATCATAAAACTCCATAGTTGTACCTTTTCTATTCAACTGTATGAGGATAGTTTAAATTAAATTTTCCTTATTTTTGGATTCATTGTTTAAAGACAGAGTGGATATTAAGTACTCGAAATGTTCTTATTTACACAATTAAACTTGCCTTATGTGGGACTCACAAGATCTTACAATGTTTAAGAATCTTTTGAAACTTATCATTTGGTTTTTAATAATAAAACTCATTATATTAATAACAGAGATAATTGGTTCACCCAGTTAGTCGTCATTTGTTGAACCCTCTTCAAATCCCCTTAATTTTTAGCAAAATTAAAGGCCCCCCATTGAATTTTAAATTAATGTTTTTTTTCTTGTTTCTCTTTCTTTAAAGGGATTATTTTATTTCTCGAATAGTTGGTTTTGAGTGCTTCTTATGATCGATTCTTTATGGGGGTTTTTTAATGGGACGACAACTTGATGATGTAATGCTATTGGAATAAATTCATTAGTGTAATTGCATGTATGTTTTGAATGGGAGTGAGGAACCACTAATGCATGTAATTTGATGATCGCAATTTTAGTGACAAGCTTGTTGTGTCATGATAGTTGTTTCGTTGCATTTTCCTCACATGCATAATGGTTGTGCCAATTGAGTTTGTTTTCTTTTTTATCATTCAATATTGTTTACATGCTTATAAGGACTTACTCAGAGTGGCTTCTTACCTCTATTTACATAGGAGTGAGTTATTACGATGTTTCGACACTTGCGTCAAGATTTGGTTTTCAATGCATAAATGAATTAACTTGGCGTTTTGGTGGATTAAAATAATTAGACTAAAAGCTAAATCTTAAAAAGTTTAATATGTTTCTTGAAAGAGTATATGTTAAAGAGTGGAAACCAGCTCACTATTTTGAATTTGAAGAACACATTATTTTTTTAAGAGCCTTAAACTTTTGGTAAAAAAAAATTGTCTTTTTCGCAATTTTATAATTTTGGGAAAAATTGAAATAACTAAGCTTATTCATATCCAAATCAGTTATGTCTTAAAATAACATATATAAAAAATGAGTTAACAATTTTCATATTTCGAGTAAAGCATTATTTATAATGAAGCCCGCTCTTTCATTAAACAATGTTTTGTTTACTTTTGCTCTTTAACGAAATACAATGCTTGACTACTAGAATTGGATTATTGTCAATCTTTATCTTAATTTGATTTAGTTTTCAATCGAGAAGTTGGATTATTGTAGAGCTTTGTATTAATTTGATTTAGTTTTCAATCGAGAAATTAATGCGTAAAGATTGAAATATATGATTGTCAAACAATAGGGTTAGGCTCTATTTTGATGCATATTGTTTCTAAATCAAACTAATCAGAAATGAATCACACTAAGAAATGAATTGAAAAAAAAAACAACAACAATTTAAGAAAAAAATCATATAGATTTTGACTTAAAAATATTGAAATCAATTCATGTTAAATTTTTATATGATTATTTGAAACATATTTTTTTATTATTTTGAAACATACTTTTTTATTGTAATTTCTTGAAATTTGTGCCATTTTTTATTTTTTTCAAATATATGCATAAAACCTTCTATCAAAGTTTTGCAAAAATACATGCGTGTCATTTATCAGGTTATACTATTTTAAGATCCCAATTCTTTGTCTAATACCCATCCTATTTGACACAATAATCTTTGGCAAAAACATAAAACACATTAATAAAATTAGACATAAATTAAGTAAATAATGAAATCCAACATTATGCATGTCCCTAACATCTTATTGTGTAACAAGAAGGTTATTAGAAGAAGAAAATTTTAATGGCTATATCTCATCACCTAATCAGCCAGTTGATGATCCTATCTACCACAGGGATGACATTGCTCCAGAGGATGATTTAGTGAGTAAAATTCAATCTCTCTGCCCATCTCTTTACAGCACCTTCTCGGCCTCGGATAGGATTTACATTTCTAAACACTCTGAACTCATTTTGCCTCCAACCTCCTCGGCTCCTCTAACAGATCTTCCACTTGACACTCTCGTTCTGGACTCTATCCACCCAGCTGCTACTTTACCTTCCACTGTGCAGGTTCCCCTTACTACCCTTCCCACACCGACTACACATCTACTATCTGAAACCGATCCCTTTAGCGCTTTAGATGACACACCTGATCCTAACTCCCTTGCCGGATTTGTTGAACCTCCCCTCTCGGATACACAACTGGATACTATTATTCGGGATTTGCCCTCTGATTCCACACTTCCCTTTGAGTCTCTCCCACTCCATATTTATCATGGTAATTCTACTGTGTTAGGATTCGGGAGTCAGGCTGATAGCCCATCTTCCTCAAGACTCTTACCATCTACAGCCCAAGACCCGACCTGGTCCAGAGGGGTAGGCCAGGAACTCTCTCCTTTAAAAACTCGCAGTACAAGAAAAAAGATTTTGACTGGCTCGTCATCAGCGGTTTCTTCCATTCCAGTTCCAACACAAGGGACGCTTAGAGGCCTTAAAGCCCTTGCAAGAGGGAAATCATGATCTTTCTTTCCATCAACATCAGAGGGGTCGGAGGACCTCTGAAACAAACCTCCTTGAAAAGAATCATCGATCAGACTCAGCATTCTCTTATTTTTCTTCAAGAAACTCTTGTTGAGGCTTCTGTAGCTAGAGATTTCATGCATTTACTTCGCCCGACCTGACTGTCCTGTGCGGCTAGTTCAGTGGGAACTTCGGGAGGACTTCTGGCCACTTGGGATCCTGCTTTTTTCAACCTCTCCCCGATGATCAGTACGGGGGGTATCTTACTTACTGGGATCAGTCTGGAACTTAATAGACCCATCAATCTGCTAAACGTTTACGGCCCTTGCACTGGTCGCAAGGATTTCTGGAAGAGGTTAGACGATCTGGGGCTTCTGGCAGCTGAGAACCTCATTCTCGCCGGGGATCTTAATCTAACTACCAGCAATTTTGAAATTTGGGGCGACTCGGCTTTGCCTGATCCACTTTCTAGTTTCTTTCAACAGATTTTTTTCAAAAATGCGCTGATTGATATCAAACCCCCTGAGCTTCTGTCGACTTGGAGGAACGGAAGACAAGGGTATGCGCATATTTCTAAGCGACTTGATCGTTTTTTGGTTGCTGAGAGTCTTCTTCTTCCGACTTATAGCAGCCGTGCATGGGTGAAACTCCCCTTCTTATCAGACCATACCCCGATTTGTCTTCAATTATGTGAAGGACGTGGAGCAAAGGGTTATCCTTTTAAATTTAATTCGCATTGGTTGCAGGATCCTTCCTACATAAATCTGGTAAAATCTGTTTGGACAGATCGCTCACACGTCACCTCTGGAGATCCACAAGGGAACCTGTACAGAAAACTCTGCGCTTTAAAATCTCTCTCAATTCGTTGGCTAAAGGATAAAAAATACAGAGAACAAGCCAAGCATATCAGCATTGAGTTAGAACTGGAGCTACTCCTAAAACAAAAGATTCAGAAGCCATTTTGTGTGGACTTAGACCACAGGATTCGAATCCTAGAAGACGCCCATAGACTTCTACTTCGTGAGGAGGAAGAGCGCCGGCGTTTAAAGAGTAGAATGTTATGGTTGGCGGGAGGTGACAAAAATACTATATACTTCCATAGAGTTGCATGCGCCCGGAGAGCAAGAAAGCATATATGGGAAATCGAAGATGATTCTGGCAATCTTCTCCATTCCCAGACTGACATCAAATCGGCGGCTTACTCACACTTCAAAGCTTTCTTCCAAGCCTCCACAGCTCCATCACTTGAAACGCAGACAGAAAATGCTATTTTATTTCCAAAAATGATTACTCCAGAGGAAGCGATTTTGTTACATTCACCCTGCACAAAGACAGAACTATATGAGATAATCAAAAGCTTTAAAAAAGAAAAAAGCCCAGGACCCGACGGCTGGTCGGTCAAGCTCTTCTTACACTTTTTTGATCTAATGGCACAGGAACTCCTAGACGTGGTTGAGGATTCGAGAACAAGAGGGTTTGTAAGCCCACAACTGAACAAAACTTTTGTGGTTCTAATTCCAAAATCAAATTTGCCCCAACTTTTCACTGATTTCTGCCCCATATCGCTCTGCAATCTCTGTTATAAAATTATCTCTAAAATCATTGTTGTTAGACTCCGACCTTTTCTCTCTCGGGCGCTCTCCGCATAACAGCTTGGCTTCCTCAAAGGAAGACAGATACTAGATGCAGTTGGCGTTGCACAAGAGTGTCTACACACCATTAAGACAAAATCTCTTCAAGCCATCCTCCTCAAGCTGGACCTTAAAAAAGCATTTGATTGTATAAATTGGAATTTTCTTCACCTCATCCTCATCCAGAGCGGTTTTGGCACTGCTACTACAAACTGGATTATGGGTTGTATCTCCTCAGCAAACCTGGCTATTCTAATCAATGGAGAAGCTACAAAGACCTTCAGTTGTGAGAGAGGACTCAGACAGGGCTGCTCTCTCTCCCCTCTTCTTTTCATCTTGGTCCTAGAAGGCCTCAGCATTTTATTAAAGCTCAAACAAGCGGAGGGCCTCATAAAAGGTGTTAAAGTGGCAGGGCTGACTCATATCCTCCATATCCTATTTGATGATGATGTTCTAATTTTGACAACTGCCAACTTTGCCGAATGGTCCATTATACACTCGATCCTCTCTACTTTTTGTGATGCAACAGGTTTACAAATCAATGCCTCAAAATCCATCTTCTTGACTTCAAAGGCACAGGACTCCTTAATTCTCGACTTAAGTGAGATTTTTGGCATCGCTTCCCAAGACCTTGCGGAGGGATTTTCTTACTTAGGATTTTTCTTAAAAGCTTCTAGATACACTACTAAAGATTGGTCTTGGCTCGTCAACAAATTCGAAGATAGAATTCTCAACTGGAAGCACCGATTTCTCTCTCTGGGGGGAAGATTTATTCTGATCAAAGCGGTGCTGGAAAGCCTACCAGTGTATTGGATGGCTTTAGCACACATCCCAGCCTCCATTTTGAAGTCTCTCCACCAACTCATCTTTTCATTTCTTTGGTCTGGTTGTAAGAAGACCAGAAGCTTTCACCTCTGCAAATGGGAGGATATCTCAAAGCCAAAGCTGATGGCAGGCTGGGGCCTCAAGCACCTGTCGCTCTTTCAAAAGGCACTCTCGACTAACTCCTTCTGGAGAATTTTAACAAAACCAGGGCTTTGGAACTCTGTTATCAGTGCTAAATATCTTCATCAACTTCTGGTCCAGATTTGGATTAGATTTGCGGAGGCACGTCCCTCATCAGGTTCTCATACTTGGAAAAAAAATTCTGCCACGCTTCCAATCATCTTAAAGTGGCTCTCGTGGGATCCTGGGGATGGCCACTTGATTGAAGTTGGATGTGATTGCATTCTGGATCTTGGCAGGAAAGCGATTCTCTCCCCGTCGCTTCGTGCTCATCTACAACACAAAAATCTTATTTTTTTACACCAATTCTTCAGTCCGTCCATTGCAGGTACTCTTGGCAACTCTTACCTGAGCGGATTGGATCTGCATTTAAATCTGGATCACAGAGCCGAATGGGATAACTTCGCCCAACTCCTCAAAGAAGCAGGCGTTTATTTGAAGACAAAACCGGACTCCCTAATCTGGACGGGAGGCGATCGATCTGGCAGATTAACTGCAAAGAACGTTTATCAAGCTCTGGCCGACTTTATCTGGAACTCTTCAACAACAAAATGGAGACAACGGATCTGGAAAGACTCTTGCCCACTAAAATTTAAATTGTTTTCTTGGCTAATGCTGGAAAATAGATTGCTATTCTGGGACAAGTTACAAGCTCGTGGATGGGAGGGCCCAAACCGCTGCCCACTTTGTGCTCGAGACAGTGAATCATCTCTACATGTTTTTTTCCTCTGCTCTTTCACCCGAGCGCTTTGGACAGCAATTACATCTGCTCTAAAGATCCTTGCACATTGGAGTGGTAACTCTGTACTTTCCTGCTTCCAATTCTGGATTCACAATTCCAACTCGCTTCCAATGCTACCGATACACATTTGCTGGCATATATGGATGACCAGAAACGCAGCTCTCTTCAACGACAAGAAGCCATCTATTCTACACGTTTCTTCTCTCATTTTGACTGAAGCAAACAAACCTGCAAAGACACATTTTAAAACAACTGCGTGGCGGCCACTACACATTCCATTGGATAGGGCGGTGGCCTGGTTTGACGGGGCCTCTCAACTTGGGGGAGCGATTTGTGGAGCTGGGGGGAGAATAGTTTTAAATTCACATTCGAGTATTCTCTGGACTTTGAACTACAAACAGGGTTCCAACACAAAGGCGGAGCTCATTGGTGCTTGGACCTCACTAGTTCTAGCTAGTCGCCACACCGACGTTTTGCTGCTCCTCGGTGACTCCAAGATCACTATTGATTGGCTGAATGGATTGGCAGACTTTCGTGTAGCATCTCTTAATTGCTGGAAGGAACGGACCAAAGAAGCTACACACCTTTTCAGAAATCTTTCTTTCCAACACATTTTCTGAGAGGAAAACAATGTGGCAGACTCTCTCTCGAAAAGGGCTTTGCACCTTCCTCTGAATCAAATTTTATTTTCATTTTGGGAGGACGGTCATGAAGGACCTTCCTACAAGATAAACATTTGATTTGATTCCAGCATAGCTTATCTCAGATCTTTGACGGATTAGCTGTGTTTGTTGAACCATTGATGGCTTCGATCCATGTATTTCGTGGTTTCGTCTAGTTTTGTTGTTGTATAGGATTCCGACATATAGATTCGCTGTTGTATATGATTCGTTGTTGTAAACTTTTATATTCTTTTGAATATAAGGAGCACTTTTTTCTCGTGGAAAAAAAACAAGAAGGTTATTAACTTTTTTGGTTTTGGTTATTATTAATAGAAATTTAAAGTTGAAATTCCTTTTTTTGGGGTTATATATGTTATATGAATTGAAATGAGCTTTTCCTTCACTCCAATTTCAATAAATTTTCGCAGTTGTAATATATAATATAATAATTTCTCAAATAAAACACATAACTTATGTAGTTATAGAGTATTTAAATGGTTGAATTCAAAAAATATTTTTATGTTGAAGGTATTTTAGAGACAAGTATTGTCCACAATCTATCAACAAATTGATAGGTTTTGAGAAACCACTATTACTATCATTAAAAACTCTCTTCCAATTTTGGACCTATAGTCTCTTGCCACATCGTCTTTTTTTATTGACTTATTTACCCAGGTTGTTTGAGATATCAACCATTATCCTGTCAACATAGTCGTCATAAATTAATGAGAACAGAGTTATGTCATGGGTATAGGTTACTGCTGCTCATATCCTCACTCGTCGCATTTCCTCTAGTCCGTCACTTGCACCACAATCTCTTCGAACTATTTCACCGCTTCGTCGACTAGACTATGCTCGCTATGGTCTAGGCCTTCGTCATACTCACTGCAAGCTACAATCCACTGGACAAATCGTATAACGTTCGTTGTTCGAGACTTGTGAAGCAACAGGAGTTATCATATCTTTTCATCATGATTATGGAAGGCCTTAGTCTGCTGCTAACAAAAAATGTCTCTGATCAACAAATCTCAGGTATAAAGGTTTCAAAATTTATAAATTTGCTTCATCTAATTTTTGCTGACGATGTACTCTTGATGTCAAAGGCCACTCCTTCGGAATGGGTTGTGATCCTGAAGCTGCTTCATATTTTTTGTATTGCCTCGGGGCTCTGCATCAATTATACAAAATCTACTGCTCACTATTGGGGGTTATCAGAAACAAAACTCTGTTCTTTAAAAGCATCTCTTCCCTTCTCTTTCATTGAATTAAGCCAAGGATTCAATTACCTGGGATATGTTTTAAATCCAGGAGAAAAAAACTTTGAAGACTGGTGCTGGCTGGTGGCTAAATTTGAAAGGAAAATAAACTTTTGGTGCAACAAGTGGCTGTCCATAGGAGGACGTCTTATCCTTGTCAGTTCAGTGCTACAAAGTATGGTTGTCTTTTGGATGTCTTTGGAGAAAATTCCCTCTTCGATTCTAAATCTTCTACGTAGGTTGTCCTTCAATTTTCTCTGGAATGGTCAGAATGACACTAAACGATTCCACCTTTACAGCTGGGAAACCATCTCCAAGCCCATTCAAGCAGGGGGGTGGGGACTCAAAAACTTAGCTATTTTTAACACAGCTCTCCTAGCGAACTCTTTCTGGAGGGCGCTAACCCATAATAGCCTCTGGCATCGTGTCATTATAGACAAATACCTGGGAAATTTGTCTCTGTTAGACTGGATCAGAAAACCATAACATTTTCAGCAAAGGGCGTCCCCCTTTTGGAAGGGTCTAATCTTATCCTCAAATGTTATATTGCATTGGCTTAGATGGAGGCCCGGCTCGGGTTCTGATATCTCTCTTGGGAGAAATAAGATTCTTGGCTTGGAGAATCGTTCGATTATCCCTTCCTCGCTTAGATCACATCTAGAGTCCTGCAATATTGTGAGTTTAGCCCAAGCGCGTGTGGCTTCCATTGTCACCCCTCTACCGGACATGTGGTACAATAGTGATAAACTTAATCTCGGTGGCGTCGATGCTTCAGACTGGGATGCCTTCACTCGAGCACTTAGGAGTGCATGAATCTCTCTCTCCAATGCTCCAGATACAATCATTTGGGCAGGGGGAGATGCTACGGGGGCCACTACAGTTAAAAATATCTACTCAGCCCTCTTACAACAACTGAATTACCATGTTGATCTGCGATGGTTCCAACGGTTGTGGAAGTGGCCAATTCCACTCAAGATAAAAATCTTTATTTGGCTCTCAACAAAAGAAAAGGCACTTACCTGGGATTTGCTGCAAAAGAGAGGCTGGGAAGGCCCAGGTATTTGCAAATTATGCAACCATTCCGAAGAAGATATACACCATATCCTCATACACTGTCATTTTTCGAGGGTTGTCTGGCAGTGCATACTCACTCATTTTTCTCTTAAACTTCATTGGGAAGTTGCCTCTGTCTTAGATTGTTTTTTTCTTTGGTCAAAGGAGAAGTCTGCCCCTGTCAGTTTGGCTGCACATGCATGTTGGCAGCTCTGGATTGAAAGAAACAAGGCATTTTTTGATGATCGTACTCCATCCGCTCACTCGGTTACTCGTAGAATCTTGTCATCTTTCTCCTGGCAGCCATCCACTGTTAAGGCTCTGCCATTACAAGTCTGTGAGATTAATTTGAAGCAGGGGTTCACCTTAGCCTACTTTGATGGAGTGGCACACTCCAGTGGTCTTTGTTGTGGGGCAGGAGGCATTTTCAGATTCCATTCTTCGAGAGTTACCAAATGGTTCATAAACTGGGGAGCGGGATCAAATACAAAAGCGGAACTGGTGGGTTTGTGGGCAACTCTTACTCTGGCAACCTTTTGGTCAATTAACCAACTTCAAATCCTTGGTGATTTGCGGGTCATCATTGATTGGATAAACCTTAAGTGCAATCTCAATACTGTAAATATCGAGTGCTGGAAACAAAAAACTTTGGATTTGGCTAAAAATATCAAAGATCTCAGTGTCCACCACATTTATAGAGTGCATAATAAAGAAGTTGATGCCCTCTCTAAAAGAGCTCTGACTGAAATTGAAGGAAGACTATTGGTTTATCACTCGGACAGTGGCCTGGACAGTCAGCCCTCCAGCATCAATATCTTTGAATTGCCAAGGGATGGTGAAGGGTAAAGATCTCAGAGTACAGCCTCTCACTGGGATTTTAGAACAGAAATTAGCATTCTTCTGAGCAGATTATCATTTTCAGCAATCATGTCGCTATTTCAGTCGGCACTGTGCATTTTCCTTTCAGCTTATACTAGTATCTCAGCCTTCTGGTGTTTTCCTACTGTCATCATCTTTATTGGACTGTTATGGGACTGTTTAATTGTCTCTATGTTGCTGTAAAAAAATTTATACTTAATATAAATCTGCGTTAATTTTTTTCTGGAAAAAAAAACCAGGAGTTATCGTATATCACCGCTTTTATCAAATAATCTCGAAATTCTTGTATTATATGAGAATTACATATAGTCTTCTGCTGGGGTAAAATGAAGTCTCAAGTTTTAAAAAATATCAAGAGATTATGTATTTTATGCTTATTTTTTGGGATAATTGGGAGGTGTTGATGATTTTTTTGGTTTGAATTTAGAATTTAGAAGTTACAATTTATTAATGTTAAAATGGTATTTATAAATTCAAAGATACAATTTAAGATTTTTATTTTGTTTTTAAATAAAAAAATGAATTAAATGTTAATTAAAATGGTTTTTTATCATTTCTTATTATATGTTTTTTTTTTAAATTGAAATTTACAAATTACAATTTTTTATTGTCAAAATTATATTTAGCAATTTAAAAATACAATTTGAAGACTTTTAAGATCTTTTATTGTCAAAATTATATTTATCAATTTAAAAATGCAACTTAAAGATTTCTAAGATCTTTCAATCTATCCAAAAGTTAAAAACTCAATTTCACTAAGAAATCAAAGATTTAGTTGGACTCTCTTAACACTTTAACAATTTAAACTCAATTCTAATTAAGAAATCAAAAAAATTTACTTGACTCTATTAACACTTAGACAATGTATTAGAGATGCATCCTCCTCCTAAGATACAAGATTTTAAATTTCAAACACATCGCTTCTTCTAAAAAAAAGAATTCTAGAAATTTTGCCCAATTCTAATTTTAAATGGTTCAGATTATTGAAAATCTCATAAAATTTTATATGGATCACATTATTTTGACAACTTAAAAAAGATGGTTATAAATTCTTTATATTATTACATTCTAACGATTTAAAAAAAAAGTTTGTTATAAATTCCTTATTTTTTACATTTTAACAATTTTAAAGGAATTTGTTATAAAATTATATGATTCTTTAAATTTTGAGAATTCTTTCTTCGTAAATATTTGTTTGTAATATATTTTCATAAGTAAAAAGAGGTCATAGAATTTTTATCCCAAAATATCACATTCAATATAGAAGGAATTATTCACACAACATATTGTGTTTCATATACGAGGACAAACAGATAACATGTTTTGTTTCATATAGGAGGAAGAATAGATAAATAGATTTATTTTTATGATTTATAAGATAAAATGAAATTTTTTTCTTAACTTTAGAAAAGAATTTGTAATCTAAAAAATTGAGTTGTGTTTTTTTCCATAGTCTTTTCTTTTTTAATGAAAAGAAAAAATTTAAATTAATTTATGAAATGTAGTTATCTTTCTTGAAACTAATATTTAATTCACTCTTACAATTAATACCTAATTATTTACTAAAATTCAATATAATTTTAGATAATTAGTAACTTACATTTTATCAAATTCCTACACAAAATAAGTAAAAGGAAAATACATATATTACAATTGTCATTATAACTTTAGAGAACTTTAAATTAAGTAGGTTTTATTTATAGGCTTCATTTATTGTACTTTTATTACTTCAGCATTCCCATTCACCCGTTTAGGGGGTATGCTAGTTAATTGTTGGTTTTTGTGCAAAATTGTGACGCAAAGCATGAAACAATGATTAAAAAATATATATACATGTTCAATAATTCACTGCAAAATCTCTACTTTTGCAGGAAAATCACCATGTTTGCATTAATACCTTGCCAACCATACAAAAGTCCACTCGACCCTTCAAAATAAGTTTGTTAAATAAAATCACAAGGGAATCTTCCACGATTTTATGGAAATTGTTGATTTTTTACTAGATCGCAGTGAATGACAACGTCCAGTAACATAACCAAATTGCAAGCTTGTGCACTACATGAAGAATGGGAGATTTTGTTTGATACAAGGCCATAGTAAAGGAGAATATGTGGTGGATTGATAAAGTGGCTTGCTTATTTTTCTTATCTTTTTAATTTTCACATTATTATTTTTTTTTAATTTTCTTTTTGTTATTTAATATTTGTTTTGTTGTGTAGATTTGATGAGAAAAGAATAAAAAGGAATTTGATGAGTTGACGAGAGGAAGATTAGAACTAATATCGTTGTATAGGGGTAAAGATCAGGAATACATTAAATGACCAACCATTTCATAAGAAAGAGGGAGCTACTCGTTTGAGGGGGCAGATATAAAAGCCATATCAAGGAGCAGACCAAGGGGGAGGATAGTAAGAGAATAATCCCATGCTATCGTAGAGTTGAACCTTAAGTTCGTCATCACAAAGGGGGGGTTGAACATCACAGAAGGGACCACACTATCGTGGAAAATTTTGGGAATTTAATTTGCTAGTGGTTCGTGATGAAGGAATCTGGGAACCGCATTGGCTAGACTACTCTGCTAATAGACTGAAATTTTTTATCATGAATATAGAAATTTTTTCTTGTGATGTAACTAGAGTATTTTGTTTTTTACATGGAATTCTTTTCTTTTAATAGTGTAAATTTTGAAATTCATATCTATGTATTTCTACCATGGTTTCAATTAAGGATTTGCAGTTTGCATTTGTTTGGGAAGATTTATTGTGTTGAATAATGAATACTAAATTTTATAAAAACATGTAAATGGGATTTCGATTGAATCCTCAAAGATCATAGCTTTCATGTCGACCACAATGCCTAGCAAATGACTAGCGGGAGGGATTAATGCTCTACTAAACAAATATCATCCCATTGGATCTTTAATGCCTCTTCCAAGTTTATAGCAATCCACACTCCTTTCCCACCAATTAGTGTAATTGAAACTACACAAACCTTAAAGAGAAATGACAACTCACCAATACATGTGAGATATATTTAAAAGAACATATGCACATTTGACACATTCTAGGGCCTTCAAATGATCTTTTTATTAGATTGTCCCAAGTGAGGACCTTGTTAGATAATGTTATCCAAACAAAGAGTATTTATTTTAGGGGCACTATGAATTTCTACACTTTCTTCCACCACAATTTAAATTGTATTCCAATATCGTCAGTGAAAATTGTCTAATACCTATAACTTGTAGTAAAATACTCCCCATAGGATTTTTTGACCAGGGGAAATCGTCTTCCTCCTCTCTCAAAATGATGAAACTAGAGGATTTCATTTGTACATAAGCATTACATTCCTCTACATTATGGTTAACCTAAATCATACGCCTTCATCCACCCACTACCCTAATTATTGGGAACCTCTAGAACCCCCACATCAACCAAATTTATAATATTTGAAAATTGTAAGGATGTAATTAACCCTCATGATAACTCCCTCGTGATAAATTGAAAGGCTCTCTATTCTTATGTATGTATCAATGCTAAGGTGAATATTTGCAGCATTACCTACTTTCCAAGCAAGTTGATTCCCCAATAAAGGGAATTCTTGAACTAGTTCTTTCCAAATGATGGAAACATTGTTGAAATTTTTATTTGGAGAAAAAATCCAATCCTCTATAGTTTGAGGTTTAATATATTTATGAAAAATTACTTCTCTCCACAACCTTGACCCGTACATCAATTTCAAAAGGATCTTGATAGCAAGGGCCTTGCCAAAGTGAAATATGATCTTGAGGCTCCATCCACCACACTTTTTTAGTTGAGCAAGCCTCTCCCATCTCACCAGAGCCATGTTATCCTTTTCTTGTTTACTTGTCCAAAGAAAATTGAATATATTCCTCATGTTTTTATGTGATATCCCCTTAGTAATGTAATCCATGGATTTATATTAATATTGTATACCAAGAGGATAGTATGTTCTTAATATTTCTATATCTCCATAACCAGTTCATGAATCCATATTGATTGACTTTCAATTGGAACCCTAGGTATCTAAAACTCAAGAGGAAATCCTCTTCATGAAAGGGCAACAAATCCTTGATAGTAGCTTCTTAACTTGAACCATCTTCTAAAACAAATATATGATTTAACTTCATTTACTTCCATCCCAACATCTCTAAGAGAGACAACACTAAACATTAAAACATTGTTGATGAAGAGGAGATGAGTCAAGAAAAAAATGTTTCCTATCCTGATTCCCTTGAGTAGGCCATTGGATTTTTCATATAACAAACTCTTTCATAAACCCTCAACAATCGAAAGAAAAATAAGAGGACAAAGAGGACAACCATGCCTTATTCCTCTAATGGGATGGAAAAAATCAGTGGTAGATCCATTAATGAGTAACAAAAAGGAGACAAGAGAGTAATAACCTACCATCGAATTCACAAAATCACAAGTGAAACCAACATGGAGCATCATCAATCTTAAATATGTCCAACTTACTTTGTCAAATGTCTTAGAAATATCTAATTTGATGATGAAGGAGGGTATTTTTCTTACCTTTATGGAAGGTAGACCTTCTTTTGCAATACCAATTTCCTCATACATTTGTCTTCCATTCACAAACCAAAATTACTCATGTGATATAGTAGGAGAAGGAATAAGCTTGAGTGTTATGGCAATGACCTATGAGATGATATTGTAGACAACATTACAAAGAGATATTGGCCTGAAATCATCAAAGGAACTCGATACATCCTTCTTACGTATCAATGCTAAAAGGGTAGAATTCATAGCCCCCAACACCTTCTTGGCTTCCTATACTCTTCTACCACCTTCAATAGGTCATTCCCCATCAACTCAAGAACTCCAATAGAACTCAATAGGCCATCCATTAGGTCTAGGGTTCTTCTCCTTATAAAATAAATCAATCACCCCTTCTAACTCCATCGGTGATATCTCATACATAAGATCCATGTTTTATTCATGACTAACAAAACTAGGGAAAAACAACCATCTTAATAATCTCAACTATATTATCTATATTAGGTTCCTTAAATAAATATTTAAAATGATTGTTCCTTGCCTCTGTTATATCCCTAAATATATGAACTTGTTCCCCATATTCATTCTTCATACTCCAAATAGAATTAGCACACCTTCTCATTTTTCATAATCACAGAAGAATCGAGTATTCTCATCCCCCCCGAGCCAACCAAATTGCTCTATTATTTTACCTCCATTTCAAATTATTCCCAATCTAAAAGTTGTCTTTTGACTACTTCCATATGTTTTAAATTCCCCAATTCATATTTCTAGAATATACCATTCATATTTGATCTAAAGGGACTTGTGATATCTTATTCTAGGATCCTATCTACTCATGAGAATCCCTATATTTTGTTTTATCCCATTCAATTCTCTTATTTGTAATCCTCTTATGGTTATCATTGAATTAGTGCAAGGTTGAGTCATATAGTCTATCAACAATGTGATACCATTCCCCCTAAACAATTTTCTAAAAATATGAATCATATAACAAAAAAGAAATGAACTTGAAAGGCCCTAAAGGCTTGTCTGCTACCTTCTCTAACCGAGGAAAAATTATGATATGGTCAGAGACCCTGTTATGATCCTATGCCTTAAAAATGATAAGAAGTCAATGAATACAGTCCACTTCGAGGGGGAAACCTCATTTTACAATATATCCAATTCAGAAGACAATATGAGATGAGATAGGATTATCCTAAGACTAGGTCGCATTGGTGTGTGTGTGTGTATGCAATTATAATGAAAGGTTTCAATGAAGGGTTCTAGCCTACATACAAATATAACACTATAAATGTAATAATTGAATATTTAGGGCTTAACAAGGGGTTTTATGCATAACATGGAGATTTGTTTAGGGATTAGCAGGCCCCTCTCCTTCAAACAAGTGTTGTCCTCAACACTTGGCTAACCACAAGAATTTTTGCAAGAATAACTCATCTTCCCATGTCACCTATACCACTGGTAGGTTCTTCCATTTGACTAGGTACTCTATAATTTCTCAATTTCTTAGCTGCTTAATCCTTATTTCAAGGATTTTTTCTGGTTCTGGTATGATTTTCCCTTCTTCATTAATCTCTGGTAAAATATTTTTGGAGTGGAATATTGTTGTACTTGTTGATGACCTTCTTTAAGCAAGAAACATCGAATATTGGATGTACACATGAAGATGGAGGCAACTCCAATTTGTAAGTCGTACTTCAAATCCTTTGAAAAACCTTATAGGAGTTGTTATCGCACAATTTGTACTTTGGTATGAAGGAAAGGTGAATGAAGACAAATTGACATAACGGGAGACTATCCTATCACTGTCACCTCAATAGGATGTCTCTTTCTATTTAGGGTGGTAGGCCTAGGGGAGACGTCCCCGGTGACCTGGGGTTTTGAGAAGGCAAAGGATAAAGGATAAGTAAAAGTTTCCCTCTCACAAGTCACCACCGATCAAAAAGTCCGGCTAAACAACCAATAAAGAGATAATAATACCATAAGTGTACCTGCCCGGAACAAAACAACATAAAATTATATTTGCAAGGATACTTGTTGGTTAGTACTTCATATAATCATAGAGTTTCTTGATAAAAGCAATTGACTAATACATTGATGAAACAAACAAATATGTACAACAATGATAATTATAAGACAATACTTCACAATAAATGATTTATAAAAGCTTCAGGATGAGAAAGAATGATTTGTCATCAATGTCATAACACCAACATTCATCATAAGCAAATAATACTATGCATTAGCCAATCATTCAATTGCTTAAAGAAGCTAAAATGTTGTAAAGTATAACTATGACTCAAATGGATAATAGTAGCAATGAGGTTAGTAGGTTAATCTAAGCTAGGGTTAGAAGGTATTAGTAGTTGTTCAAAGATTTTGAAGGGTGTGATCAAAGCACTCAAGCAAGTAGTCTAAGACCAGTGCATTCATAGGGAAAATGGAGTCAAAAGTAGCGGCAAGAGTTGAAGGAACAATATGATAATAGTAGGGCCAAAGGCAAGAGGAATTTGATGGTGAAGTGTTGGTAAGCCAAGGCTTCAACCATCAACCCTAGGGGAAAACAGTTTACTAAGGTGTAGGTAACCCTAGGCCTTAGCACATTTTCCTCCTTCTTTAGCTCAATAACAAAGTAAAATTGGCTAGATGAAGTGGCAAGTTCTAGGGTGTTGCAAAGGCAAGGCCCTAGTAATGACTTCAATAAAAATGGCTCCTTAGCATAATCTAGTAGGTATATAACAATTGGAACATGGACTATAACAAGTGCTTGATCTCTAGGGTTTAATCCAAGAATTTCATTAACAAAATGCAAGTAAAAAATACTATAACCATTCAAGTAAGGGAAGGATTGCAGAAATTCACTTACATTCACCAAGTATTCATCAATCCAAACCCTAGTTATAAACCATCCACCAAGAAAAATTCCAAAGATCACCAAAATAAGCCTCCTTCAACAAGGGCACCATGATTTTAGCCAAAACCCTAATGAGGGCCGCAAATTTCAAACCTCACCAAGTGGTGAGTAAAACATGATGAGAAAAAGAGAGTTTTAGCTCTCTATTTATACAATAACAATGACCTTAATTTTATTTTTAGGTCAAAAAAGGCCGACATGGCTAAAAATACATCAAAATATTGTTTTACATTAAATGTCATAATTAAAACCTTAATCAAGCATAAAAGGTGACATCATGCCCTTTTAGGTTGACGTTAGGCTCATTTAGGGCAATGTTGGCCTCCTCGAGCAAACCATTTGGCCTCCTTGCACCTCCAGAACCTACCACACGTGCCACTTGGCACATAACTGCCTCCCAAAACCTCCACAAGTGTTGGATGACGTTATAGGTGTCCTAGGTGACGTCATGGGCCTTCCAAGGCCAACATCATGGTGGAAAGGGAATAACCCCATGTTGATGGGTCTTAAATCCCTTGATTCAACAATAGGAACCAAACCCGCCACCGAGGCCCAATTAGACTTTGCAATGTTTAAAGATGGAATGGTTCTCCAGATATTGTGATCCGGCCAAATTATCGATGAGCTTTGTGTTTTCTCGTGAAAGCTCTTCCTTTAGTTAGGACTATTCTCTTTTGTATTTTCTCTTGGGTGGGACTGGTATGAGAGATGCAAGACAACATAAAGCAACTTGATAGCAAACATGATTAAGTTTTAACTACTGGGCAAGAGCATGAGCTTGGGATAACCAGCTGCTCAAACATGCAGACAATGATTCTATACCACAGGCCTAGTACTAATACATCAACCATGTGAGCATCCAATTACTGTCTGAGAAACTAATTATCAGAAAGAAAGCACATATGTAATAAGATAATGGCAAGCAAAATAATTCATCTACCATAACCATTCATCACATAATAACACAACGATTATCTTTCATCATTAAAGCAAAGAACATCAAAACATTGCACCAGATAGCTTGATAACATAATTAATTGCTCTTACTCATTACTGCATCATTCATGAAACAGGATAGGAAGTAGTTCTTCTCTAAGTCCAATCACATGCATCTGATGAAAATAGTTTGTCTTTGGTCCAGAAGGACTTCTCAATTCATAACAGCTTCAAAATAATTCTTAACAACCAAAAAGAAAAAGTTCTTACAACAACCATCGACCTTTCACTAATTGGTCGATGTCTTTATTTATAATATAAAGTTTAACTGAAATTAAAGGATAAGTGCAATTTAACAAAAACAAAAAAATCGCCATGTGGCGTCATCTTCTAACAGTTTCTTTAATAGTCAACCTGAGATATCTCTTGAAAAGAGTGAGTTCCCTCATATTCGGACCAACTGATAAACAATTCTTCACAAGTTTGGGCCCATGGAAATCTGTGTTGTTCCATCGGGGCCGCATATATCCCCCTGATGTCCATTGCATGTGCCCGATATTTTACTAGACTGGAGTCCAACTGTTGTAGCATGGTTCGGGATCTGATTGGATGTTTTTCAAATCATTGCACTTTCCCTGGTCTTGCATCGGTCATCTTTGTGAGTTCTTCGGTCCATAGAAAATCTTGTTTGGCATGCGACTCCACTATGTCGCTCAGGTTGACGAAGTTGTCGGGGGTATCGAACTCGAGGAGTGTGATATCTTTCATTACTTTATTAATTTTCTCCTAGTGTTTCTTGCATCTGATCCATTGCTCTTGGATTTCTTGGTGTGGGTCTTGAGAGATCTTAGCCCGGTACTTGGCTAACATCTTCATGCGATTAAGACTACTTTTTCCCACCGTCTGAATGCCATGTTCTTCCTTGTCTCGTCCCTGTTGGACTGCATCAATGTACTCGAGTCTATGTCTTTGAAGGTTGGGGGTTGGACGAAGACCTTCTTGGTGGTCGTCTTAATGACGGACACCGGTTTTGGAGCGAATTCTAATTGCCTTGCAACTGCTGGTGAGGAGCCCTCTCCCGTTTCTAGTTCTTGCAGCTTTGGCACTCTTGGGTATTTCCTAGTGGTGGGTTTCTTCAGAGGCATTGTTCCTAGAATTTAAACGGTCTTTTAAACATGCGTACAGAGTAGTATTGGGTGGAAACATATGAAATGAAGCCAAAAAAACACCATAAGCCAATACATACCTATAATGCTTGCTATGATTGTTGTTTAATACTTACTGACCCTTGGAAGCCTTCTTCGGATTGTTAGCCTTTCTCTTATGTGTGTTCTGAACTCCTTGTTGCACAGAATAGGATCATACACAATGACTTAAAAGAATATAACGGGAGAGATCCTATCAGTTATATCGATCAGTTAATACGAGTAATGAATGTAATTCAAAACAAACTGTGCCGTATCTCTGAAAATAAATTCTAACTAGTTGACGGCGGAGGCGCGGAGGGAGATGCATTGTATCAGTAGGCTTAAACGGTCCCTTTTGATTTGCGCACGGAAAAACAACTAATGCACGATCCACAGATTAACTAACATTTTAAATGCGTCATACCTAACCTATCTAAGGGCTAAAATGTTTCATGATGTCGCATCTCTCTAGTGTACAGATTGGGGATTGACTACTATCCTTGTGTATATTTCCATTGATATACTCCCAGTAAACACTTCCAACGCCGATGGTATCAGGGATCGGTGATCGCGAAAAGTTTAAGTGTGTAGCTTCTTGGCGGGTTATCATCTCCGTAATTTCCCGATGCCGAAAATGTTTCGGGGTCGTCGATCGACGATATTATTCCTTTACTCGCGCGACGCTTACTCTTTTGTTTTTCTACCGAAGTCGAACGGATCAGTATTCAGTGATATCTTTAGTGGATTTTATTCATGGGGACGATAAAACCTCCTTTTGTCGACGCCAATGAAGATCGACGCTCGGCAATTTTGAACTTCTCAAGCGATTTTTGTCACTTTTAATCTTTCCCGATGTCGAATTTCCTAAGCGTGTTGGGGAAAACTTTAGACTGTCAATTTCTTAAGTATTTGTTAAGTCCCTTTTAAAGTTAAGATGATACTTCATATGTTCAAGAATACTTTAAACAATTCAAACACGAAAACATAAAATATAAGCACAAGAAGCAGTTTCATACTGAAGTGGAAACAGACAGTGCAAAATATCAAGTGGTACCCCAAAAGTAGAAATGGACATAGAATTTTTAAGGTGTGTTGAGTACTCAAAAAATGGCGATTCACTGGGCGAAAGCATAATCTTTGTTCCTCCTTCGAGGCCTGGCTGATACGGAAGCTGATGGAGAAACTTAACTGGTCTTAAATCAAAACCTCTTAACCTCTTCATATGAAGTTCTTCGGTTGATGATTTTGGGTCTATCTGTGGGGTTTTAACCATTTTCCTCCTTCATTTCCTTTGGCCCCGACTCATGCCCCCTTTTTACAAAATTTCAGCAAAGTATCCACCAGCATGAAGCCTTTAATTACCTCTACTCACCTGCTTCGGTGTCGCTCCGCTACCAGCGAGCATCCATAGCCCTGGCTGAGTCACCCCGACATCACAGACCTTGCTCCACTACCAACGAGCGTCCATAGCCCCAACGGAGATATCTGCATACCCTCTCCTATTGTTAACTCTTTTGACAATATCAATTTTCTTTTAGCATGATGCCCTAAGTGAGTGGGGAGAGGAGGATGTCTGTTTATTTGCAAAGTGAGATGGTTAAAGTGGATCCTTCACTAGCTCCATCTTTTGGGTTCATGTAGTCCTTTGAAGGTTCCTCGCTGGAATCTTGGGCTAGTTGAAGAGATGGAAGATAGAGCCCATTTGGGAAGATGGCTTCTTTCTCGTAGACCAAAAAGTATGGGGAATTCCATATAGCTTCTTTGGGAGTGACTCTATCGGCCCATAAAGCATTATGGATTATATTATGCCAATTTCTTTAGTTACCTGCAACCATCTTTTTTAATATTCTCACCAGGTTCTTATTAGTTGATTATGCCACACTGTTTCCCTGGGGGTAATAATTTGCAGAGTACTTAATTATGATTCCTTTGTCTAGATCAAACTCCGTCAATAGGGTGGAAGAAAAATAAGTTGCATTATCAAAGACTAGAACATAAGGGACACCAAACCTTGTGATTAGTTGTTGTTCTATGAATTCGATCACTAGCTTCTCGTTTACATGAGTCAGAGGAATGGCCTCTGCCCATTTTGTGAAATAGTCGGTGGTAGTAAGAATGTACTTGTGTAGTTTTGAAGAGCTAGGTGTAATTTCTCCTATGATATCCAACCCCCTTTGCTCAAAAGTCCTAGAGACAGTCACAAGTTGGGGTGGGACTGTTGCTCTCTTTTCCTTTCCAATGCTTATTTGAAAATTCTTATAGTTTCTAGCGTAAGTATGAGCGTCTTTGAAAAAGGTGGGCCAATAATAGTCAGCTCTCAGAATCTTATGGGCGGTGGTGTTTCCTACGAAATGTCCCCTGACGGGGCCATCATGGAGCTCCTTCAACACTTTTTCTACGTCTTCACATTCGAGACATCTTAATAGTACTCTGTCATAATTGATCCGGAAGAGTACCGAATTTATAAGGTGATATTGTGCAGATTTTAACTTGAGGGCTCTCCTTTCCCTAGGGTTGAGGTTCTCGGGACAAGTCCCATGATGTAGAAGATAAGTTAAATCCTTGTACCAAGATCTTGTCTTGGGGAGATGTATGATACTTCGCCACACCATAGTGCCATTTCGTTCTCCCACTCGGAATCTTCATTTACTTGGTCTTGGGCTTCGACTGCAAGCTTGCATAACCCTTGTCCTCTTACTAATTTGGCAGGTTTTATATCTAGGTCAAATTCCTGGAATACCGCCATCCAGTTCCCTCTTCTTTCCCCCATTTCTTGCTGGGTGAACAAGGATCAGATTGCAGGGTGTGGCACAATTACCTTAGTGTGATTCTTGAGGATGTAAGACTTGAAATGTTTTACTGCCTTATATACCGCATAGGCCTTTTTATCTATAGCAGGATAGTTGAGCTCAACTCCTTGAAGATTAGTGCTCATGAATGACATTGGGGCCTCATTCTTTTCGTCATCCTTCTAATTCAAAACTGCAGCTAACGATTGGTCGGAGGCAAAAGTATAAAGGGAGAAGTCTCTATTGAAATTGGGACTTTGCAACACCATGGCCCGGGATATAGAAGCTTTAATATTGTTGAAGGCATCTTTTCGCTCATCATCCCACTTAAATTTGGCATCCTTGTGAATCATCTTTTGTAAGGGTTTGATGATTTCTGTGAAATCGGGGGTGAACTTCCTCACAAAATTGATTTGCCTGAAAAAGGACTGTATAGCTTTCTTGTTATGGGGCAAGGGAAGTTGAGCTATGGCCTTAATCCTTTCCAGATCTATGTGAATACCTACTTGAGATATAATGTGACCTAACAACTTACCTTCCTCGACCCCAAAGATATTTTTCTTTAAGGATATATCGTATTTCTTACACCTTTCGAAAATTTGAGTTAAGTGTTGGATGTGCTCTTCTCTATTCTTCGAATACACTGTTACGTCATCTAGATACACTACCACACATTTATTGATTAGTCCCCGGGGAAAGCCACGTCTATGGCCCTTTGGAAGGTCGCTCCTGCATTAATTAACCCAAAAGGCATGTGTTTATAAGCGAAGGTTCCCCCCTTAGTTCAAAAGGTGATTTTTAAACGATCTTCCTCCAAAACTATGACTTGGTTGTAACCTGAGAAACCATCTAGTAGAGAAAAAAATATCTGAGCCAGACATGGTCTGCAGGAGTTGTTCCATCAGTGGGACTGGGTTATTGTCCTTCTCTGAAGCTTTGTTGAGGTTCCTAAAATCTACACATAGGCGGATTTCACCCGATGTTTTCCTCACAGGACCATATTTTTTACCCATGCATAATTTCTAACTTGGAAAATGATCTTTGCATCTAAAAACTTCTTTAATTCCTGATACGTGAGAGGTCCCAGGGATGGGTGATACTTTTGGAGCTTCTATTGGAAAGGTTTCACTTCGGGTTTTAAAAGGATGGTGTGTTGAATGATGCGGGTATCATACGTTTTCATATCTCTATAGGACCATGCGAAGACATCTTGGTATTGTCTAAACAATTTGAGATAAGCTTTCCTTTCTTCCTTAGATATAGTCTTGCGGAGATTCACATTCTTTGGGTTCTCTGGGGTCCCGAGATTTATAGTTTCATGCAGGGGACAAGAGCTACCGGTCTTTGCGTTTTTAGGTCCCTTAAATCGCTCTTTCAGATCAAACATATTTTCTAGATTAGCTATCCTTTTCGGGATTGTGTGAGCCTTTGATTTATCCATAGGTTGTCCTGTTCGAGGATCGGTCTCTGTTGATTGCTCTTAGAATACTTCATCGTCAATAGCCAGATCTTTGAAATTGTCTTAGTTAGTCAAGAAGTTTATGATCTATTCATCTCATTCAAAGACTTTCCAATTGGAAATGTTATTAGGTACCGACGGTTTGTAGAGAAGCTCCACAGTGAATTTGGAGGCTTCGTAATCTTCCAGAGGCGATAGCCTAGAAGCAGCAGTGGCCAAGGAGTCAGCGAGAATATTCTTCACTCTGAGAATCGCTGTAATATTGAAGGCTTCAAAGTGCTCTATTAACCTATGCACTTCTTGTTGATAGTTCTTCAGGTGAGGAGAATTACAATGTATAGTATTTCTTACTTGTCTAACAATAATTCCAGAGTCTCCAAAAACTTTCAATTCTCTGACATTCAAATCTATGGCTTTCTTTAATCCTTGTACTAGATCTTCATATTCAGCAGTGTTGTTGGTACATTCGAACTCTAGCCTACAGGACAAGAAATGACGTTTACCTTTAGGATCGATGAGGATGCACCCTGCTCCTGACCCTTCTTGGGATTTAGATCCATCAAAATAGAGGCTCCAAATTTGTGAACGACAAACACTCTTTTCCTTTCCTTTGTTAATTTCGTGCCTTCCCATCTTTTGTTCTGTAATCTCCAGCGCAGGGTTTTGACAGAAGAGGGTGTCTCCTTTCGATATCAACGACTTCTCTTGAAAAAACATTTCAGAGTTTTGGGTAAGAGGAACGTCGAACAAGAGAGGAGAAAATTTTTCGAAGTAGGAATCGCAGGAATAATTGCCCAATATGGGGAAATCTGTGGATGAGGGTTCGTTCGAGGTTTCTAGATCAGTGACAGTATGTTTCATATATCTCTCCCTATCGATTCTGATCATGTTCTTGTATCCCTTCAGTGGTAGCCAAAGGTGTTTCCAGTCTGTACTGAAGTACCCGTTTAACTTTTCAGACCAATCTCGACTCAATAATAGCCCATATGCCTCTAGGATATCTACTACAATGATGTCAATAACCTGTACAAATGTGGGATGTGTCGATATTATGATCATCACATATTTGAGTTCTCCTATGACCTTGACCTGGGTTGTGTCTAGTTGTATGACATGTTTATCACTCTTGAGAGGAATGCCATTTATTTTTTTGCAAACAGACAAAGGCATGACGTTGGAAGACACTCCAGAATCTACCAAACAGTTATGAAGGTTTCTATTGAAGACTTCAAATGTTAAGAGAAACGGTGGGACAAAAGGATTTTCCTTTCTATCTCCCGAATAGGTGTTCATAGTTAGTTTTCCCACCAGATTTGTGGGAGACAACTCTCTTCTGGACCATTACTCGTCGTTGGGTTTTCTACTGAGTTCAAATCTTGTAATAGAAAGTCCTTCTGCTGAGGAATCCTGCATATGTCCATAACTGATATATTATCCTTTAGCTTCTTCAAATCTTCGACCACTTTGTACTCTAGTTTGGGTGACTCTTGGGTATGAATTCTTATAGGAATTTTATCGAGAGTGAAGGATGTTTTTGGGTGATCGGGAGTTAACTTATTTTTCGAGGCCTAGGTGGCATCAGTATCTTTCGAGCCAGGCGGACCCTTACTGCGTGTCTGTACCACTGAAACTTCTGTTGATTGTTCCTGAGACTCAAACAGGTTGTCGAAAGGCATGATCAGGTCGGGATCCCATATCAGCATGGTTATATCTCGTGGTGGGTCAATCACTTCCTGGCCAACAATATTCATAACCGAACTGCTTGGTTGTTTAGTTAGGGAGACTTTGTCTAGAAACCGATTGGCCATCAAATTCATGGCATGTACCCATTGAGGGCAGTCTCTTTCGGAGTGGTTTTCCTTATGATAAGTACAGAAAGAATCAGACGTGACATTCCCTAGATCAATATTTAAGTTAGTTGGGGGAGGTTCAATTGCTTTGAAAGACAGGTTTATTTTAAAGAAAGGCTTATAGGGCCTTTGGCCTTGGTTTCTCTCTCCTGCATTTCTCTTCATGTCTATGATCTCGTTTGATAATTTCTTAACCATGTGTTGTAGATCTTCTATATCTCCATTCCCCTTGTCAGGAGTCTGTTCAGTTGGTTTCCCCAACGGTCTAGTTAAAAGGAGTCCTCTCCTGGGAGGGGGTTGGGCTTCTTTCTTTACTAGAGAGGCATGTCCTTCTTTACATCCTTTCATCTGGAATTATATTGTCTTGGCCTCTTCAAAATTTTCCGCTAGGGCTTTCTTAGCAGCTCTTTTTACAAACATAGAAATAGAAGTCGGGAGCGTGTTAGCATAAACCTCGATTTGCAACTCCTAAGTTGGTCTTGTTGCGGGCTGGAATTTGTTTAAGATGGTCATGAATCTTTGATTGAAATCTTTGACCCTTTCATTTGGACTTATGGTGGTTTCGAAAAACTCAACCATCAGAGCTCCTGTAGTAGTTTCCTCCGCAAATTTATCTAGGAAGTCTTTCTAGAACTTGGTCCAACTAGTTATAGATCCTACTGGCAGATTAAAATACCACGTGGAAGCTGAATTTTCAAACGTTTAGGGGAAAAGTATGCAGACTGCGTCTTCATGTTGAACTTTCATAAGTCTGATCATGAGAATGAACTTCTTGATATGATCTTCAGGCAAACATGAGGTATCAGAGTCGTACTTGGGAAGCAACTTCTCCGGGTGTCGGGGAAGATTATGCACTCATCTAGGGACGGCCATAGCGTCTCCGACCAACCAAGGTTGGTTGTTCTAAAGCGATATTTCCCTTTCCTCCTCATGGTCATTATTACCTTCCATATTTTCGAAATCCGAGTTGAACTCTTCTTCTTCTGAAAAGTCGTCTGATTCAGAGACGTCATCAACTAGCGTTTTGGGTATCAAATCAAGAGTTTCTTGGATTTCGGTAATTGTGAAATCTATTAAGTCTTCTACAGAGTGTATGAAAACCTCGTCGAGAGTGCTAATCACTGGTCTGCTTTGTTGTTTTCTTCAAGGGAGTATGGGAGCTAAGGACAACGCACTGATCTGTCAGGCATAGGCTCTTGTGATTCTTCTGAATTGATTTACTTCCTCGTGAGGAAGGGCGTAAGGTATTTCAGGGTGAAAAGGTTCTTCCTCGAGCTGGGGTGAGTTACCCACTTCAGGAGTACTCAACGTGTGTGGGTTGTCTTGTGAATGACTAGCCATGCATGTGGGTTGTTACGAATATGTAAGCTGTTTGAAATGCTATATAAAATATATATTCAACCATTCATTCTCTAGCCCTCCTTCTAGCTCCAATTATGTTGATGGGTCTTAAATCCATTGATTCAACAATAGGAACCAAACCCGTCACCAAGGCCCAATTAGATTCTGCAACGTTTAAAGATGGAATGGTTCTCCAAATCTTGCAATCCGACCAAATTATCGATGGGCTTTGTGTTTTCTCGTGAAGGCTCTTCCTTCAGTTATGACTATTCTCTTCTGTATTTTATCTTGGGTGGGACTGGTATGAGAGATGCAAGCTAGTATAAACCAACTTGACAACAAACATGATTAAGTTTTAACTACTGGGGAAGAGGTTGAGCTTGGGATAACATGTTGCTCAAACATGCAGACAATGATTCTATACCACATGCCTAGTACTAATACATCAATCATGTGAGCATCCAATTACTGTCTGAGAAACTAATTATCAAAAAGAAAGAAAATATGTAATAAGATAATGACAAGCAACATAATTCATCTACCATAATCATTCATCACATAATAACACAACAATTCAGTTTCATCACTAAAGCAAGAACATCAAAACATTGCACCAGATAACTTGACAACATAATTAATTTCTCTTACTCATTACTGCATCATTCATGAAAGATAGGAAGTAGTTCTTCTCCAAGTCCAATCACATGCATCTGATGAAAATAGTTTGTCTTTGGTCCAAAAGGACTCCTCAATTCATAACAGCTTCAAAATAATTCTTAACAACCAAAAAGAAAGAGTTCTTACAACAACCATCAACCTTTCACTAATTAGTCGATGTATTTATTTATAATATAAAGTTTAACTGAAATTAACGACTAAGTGCAGTTTAAGAAAAACAAAAATTGCCACATGGCATCATCTTCTAATAGTTTCTTTAACAGTCAACCTGAGATATCTCTTGAAAAGGGTGAGTTCTCTCGTATTCAGACCAACTAATAAACAATTCTTCACAAGTTTGATCCCATGGAAATCTATGTTGTTCCATCGGGGCCACATATACCCCCTTGATGTCTATTGCATGTGCATGGTACTCTACTAGACTGGAGTCCAACTGCTGTAGCATGGTTTGGGATTTGATTGGATGTTCTGCAAATCATGGCACTTGCCCTGGTCTTGCATCGATCATCTTTGCGAGTTCTTCAGTCCATAGCAAATCTTGTTTGGCATGCAACTCCACTCTGTCGCTCAGGTCGACAAAGTTGTCGGGGGTACCGAACTCGGGGAGTCAATATCTTTCATTACTTTATTAATTTTCTCCTAGTGTTTCTTGCATTTGATCCTCTGCTCTTGGATTTCTCGGTGTGGGTCCCGAGACATCTTAGCCTATTACTCGGCTGACATCTTCGTGTGATTAAGACTACTTTTTCCCACCGTTCGAATTCCATGTTCTTCCTTGTCTCAACCCTGCTGGACTACCTCATTGTACTTGAGTCTGTGTCTCTAAAGGCTAGGGGCTGGACGAAGACCTTCTTGGTGGTCGTCTTAATGACAGGCACTGGTTTTGGAGCAAATTCTAATTGCCTTGCAACTGTTGGGGAGGAGCCCTCTCTCGTTTCTGGTTCTTCCAGCTTTGGCGCTCTTGGGGATTTCCTAATGGTGAGTTTCTTCGGAGGCATTGTTCCTGCAATTTAAACGATATTTTAAACATGCGTACAAAGTAGCTTTAGGTGGAAACATCTGAAATGAAGCCAAAAAAACACCATAAGCCGATACATACCTGTAATGCTTGCTACGATTGTTGTTTGATACTTACTGACCCTTGGAAGCCTTCTCCGGATTGTTAGCCTTGCTCTTATGTGTGTTATGAACTACTTGTTGTGCAAAATAGGATCATACACAATGACTTAAAAGAATATAATGGGAGAGATCCAATCAGTCGTATCAATTAGTTAATACGATTAATGAATGTAATTCAAAACAAACTGTCGTTGAATCTCTGAAAATAAATTCTAACTGGTTGACGACAGAGACGCGGAGGGAGATGCATTGTATCGGCAGGCTTAAATGGTCCCTTTTGATTTGCACACAGAAAAGCAACTAATACACGATCCATGAATTAACTAACATTTTAAATGCGTCGTGCCTAACCTATCTAAGGGCTAAAACGTCTCATCATGTCGCGTCTCTCCAGTGTACAGATCGGGGATTGGCTACTATCCTTGTGTATATTTCCATTGATATACTCTTGGTAAACACTTCCGACGCCGATGGTATTGGGGATCAATGATCGCGTAAAGTTTAAGTGCGTAGCTTCTTGGCGGGTTATCATCTTCATAATTTCCCGACGCCGAAAATGTTTCGAGGGTCGTCAATCAACGATATTATTCCTTTACTCGCGCGACGCTTACTCTTTCATTTTTCTGTCGAAGTCGAATGGACTAGTCTTTGACAATATCTTTAGTGGAGTTTATTCGCGGGGATGAGAAAACCTCCTTCTTCCGATGTTGATGAATATCAATGCTCGGCTATTTTGAACTTCTCAAGTGATTTTCATCACTTTTAATCTTTCCCGATGCCGAATTTCCTAAGCGTGTTGGGGGAAACTTTAGACCGTCGATTTCTTAAGTAGTTGTTAAGTCCCTTTTAAAGTTAAGATGATTCTTCATATGTTCAAGCAGACTTTAAAAAATTCAAACACAAAAACACAAAAGATGAGCACAGGTAACAGTTTCATACTGAAGTGGAAACAGACAGTGCAAAAGATCAAGTAGTACCCAAAAAGTAGAAATGGACATAGAATTTTTAGGGTGTGTTGAGTACTCAACACCCCCCTGGGTACAGGTCTGCTAAGCTGCCTCTGATTTGTCTCTGCCCCTTTCCGGGGTCTCAACATCCATCTGATGGGATTTCATCCCCATGGAGGTCTGAACTAATCATCTCCCCATGCGTGCCTATCCATAAGGGTACCTATCCATCGGGCTTGTCCCTACACATCAACAAATACCCCTCCATGGGCTCATAAGTCACATGGATCATAGCAATGTCAATCACATCTAATCATAAAGTTCATTAAACATGTGCATAGAACCCCTTTTACCCAGACAAGTGCTCAAAGACATTATACTAATCTACAAGCCAAGTTTGGAGGAAACGCCGGGATGTCTTATTGGGCTAATGCTCATTGGATGTGGGGTTTTTTCGAGAGAGATCAAATCCAAGCCATGTGAGTGGATGAAGTGGATAAGGGATGTCTGGGCAAGGGGTGCAGTGATAGTAGGGAAATGTATGACACACCTGTGGGTGCCTCTGTAGAGGGTGAGCTGCACCTGTCATGGATGCAAATGTTTCCAAGCATATTCATTCCTTTTATATTTATTTTTATTTCTTTTTCTTCAAGAATCTAGTTAAAGGACACTTCCCTGGCATGGTGACCAGTGGTGACAATTTTACCCACAAGCATTTCACATAAATGAGAAGGTTGACTCATGATGAGACCCCCTTTCTCTTGTCTATGCCACCAAGAGCCACTACCCTGGCATGGTGACCAGCGGTTAGTAGTGTCATACCGCTAGATGCCCATGGACCTAATAGGATGACTCGTGATGAGACCCCCTATCCTATAACCAGGTCTTGCTTTATTATTTTTACGGGTCCCTCTATTTCTTGTTGAGCAGCTTTTTATTGCTTTCTCGGGGATCCCTACGTGAAGCATCTTGAGGTTTCATTCTTGGCTTTTATATTTTTCCAGCTACTTTTACCCTCTGGGACTTTAGTCCCTTCTTCCCAAAATTTAAGGTACAACCCTTAAATATTTGTCCAACCCGATGCCCAGACCAGTGTAATGGGATGGATGAGCGGGAGAAAGATGGAAAGTGGTAAGTATGGTGGGAGTAAATGATGGCTTCTCATGAATCCCCCCAGTGGAAACTTAAAACCTATGGGCACAAGCTTACTAGGGAATCCTTTCATTCCCCCATATATGGTCAAGTGGATAGGTATAAGATCCAAGCACGTAAAAAAGAATTTAATGCACATATTCAAAGGTTTTGAGAATCAGAGTGACACATACCATGATACCCAGACTCATTACCTTATGGAGAAAGATCCACTTCTGCTACAGGACCAAGCTGAGGTGATGGATGTTTTTGTTGCTAACAAAGTGGAGGCACTGAAGAAAGAAAAATCTGGGCCCTCCAGGGCCATGCTCAAGTCGATCTGGCTCTCGGTACTCCATGCCTAGGACCTGTGAGCCTTGAGACATAATCTCCTTAGTTATCCCTAAACTGGGGGATAATAGGAGCCATAATATTTGGATGTTAATTTATTGTCCTTCTTTTTTGCTTGAGGGACATCTGTTTATATGGTTGTAGCCTGAGACAATGCCCAATCCACACTTCAAATTCCCTTTCATTGTGATGTTGATCTACTTGTTGTTTCATCCTATTTTATGCCAAAACCAAGTTTTCCTTCAATAGTATGAGAACCTCTTGTTGGTTCCCTATGTGGTCCTCCACTACTTTAATCTTTATAGTCCCTTTCAAGGGTGATGGGATGGATGGAGGATGATATCCATAAAGTGTCAGAAATGGGGACAATTTTTATGAAGTATGGAAGGATGTGTTGTACCACCATTCCACCAAGGGAAACCACTTGACCCATTGTCTCTATTTATCATATGCAAAGAAACAAAGATATCCTTCTAGACATTTATTCTCAATCTCAATTTTCCCATCCGATTGAGGATGGTAATATGAGTTGTGAGCCAATTGAGTACCCAAACAAGAAAATAATTTAGTCCAAAAATTTCTAATGAAAATTGGATCTATGTCACTTACAATAATCTTGGGGACTCCATGTAGCTTTTGAACTATTTCCATGAATGTTGTGGCTACTGTACTATTTTTAAAAGGACGAGAAAGAGAGAAAAAATGGGCATACTTTGTCATTTGATCCACTACTACCATGTTGATAGTATTTCTTTCAGATTTGGGTAAACATGTAACAAAATCCATTGAAACTTCTTCCCAACATTGACTTGGTATAGCTAATGGTTGTAGGAAACCTAGCGTCTTGATTTTCTCTCCCTTATTCTGTTGATAGACCAAACATTCAGACACAAACTTTTGAACATCAGTTTTAAGACCTTCCCAGAAAAAATCGTTCTTGATCATGTGGTATGTTTTCAGGAATCATGAACGCCCTCCTATAGGAGAAGTGTGCAATTCTAGAAGGGCCTTCTATTTGAGTGGGGAATTCTTACATAAATATAGGCAATCATGATATCATAGCAAAACATTCTTACATACAAAATTATCTAATAAACCAAGGTCCTCTTGTAGTTGTTGAATGATCTTGCATACATATTGATCTTGCTTCCATTCTATCCTTGCTTCTTCCACCCAATTAGATTGTGGAGTATAAATAACACATAATAAACCTTATGTTTCTTCTTCTTTACTTGAAAGGGCATCTGCCACAACATTATGTTTTCATTTTTTGAAGATAATTTCAAAGTCACAACCTAGCGTCTTTGTAACCCATTTTTGTTACTCTTCTGAAGATAATCGTTTCTCCAAGAATAAATTCAAACTATCATGATATTTTTTTACTTTGAAGTGTCTTCCTATTAGTTAAGGGTGTCATTTCTTAACCGCATCTAGTATGACCAACATTTCTTTTTCATAAATGGGTTTGAGTAAGTTTTTTCCTTTAATTTGGTTTCTTTCAAAGGCAATGGGCCTTCCTTCTTGCATTAAAATTGCACCAATTCCATGGCCTGATACATCACACTCCACAATAAATGTTTTTGTGAAATCAAGTGTGGCCAAGACAAGAGTTGTACACATATTCTCCTTAAGTTTTTCAAAAGATTTGGTTGATGCTTGAGTCCAAGAAAATGCTTCCTTCTTTAATAATGTTGTTAGAGATGATGCTATTTGACCATAGTTCTTAACAAAGTTGTGGTAATAGTCTGTCAATCCTAAGAATCCTCTAAGTTTCTTCAAGGTTTTGGGAATTGGTAATTCCCTCATACCTTTAATTTTTTTAGGGTCCACTTTTACACCTTCATGAGATACAATATAACCCCTTATTCCACTTCTTGAACCCCAAAGGCACACTTGGAAGGATTTGCATAAAGTTGTTTCTCTTCCAATAGTTGTAATACTCTGTCAACATGTTGTACATGTTCTTCCCAAGATTTTTTGTATATTAGTATGTCATCAAAAAATACTAACACAATTTTTCTAAGGAAGGGCTTGAAAATAGAATTCATCGAGCTTTGAAATGTTGAAGGTGCATTAATAAGTCTAAATGTCATAACCAAAAACTCATAATCACTTTCATGTGTTATAAAAGTTGTTTTGGGAATGTCTTATTGCCTCATTCTGATTTTATAATGAAGATCCAACTTAGTAAATAAATTTTCTCCATGCAATTCATCTAATAATTCATGAATGACAAGAATATGAAACTTATCTTTGGTGGTCATTTTGTTGAGTTGTCTATAATCTGGACACATACACCATGAACCATTATTTTTTGTAATCATCACCACCGGTGAAGAGAAATAACTTTGGCTAGCTTGAATGATGTTGATCTCTAACATTTCCTTGTATCATACACTCAATCTCACTCTTCTTTGCATGTGGATACATGTAAGGCCTAATGTTAGATGGTACACTTATTGCAAATGAATAGCATGTTCATGATCTCGAGTAGGTGGAATACACTTGGGAATTTCTTCAATACCTTGGAATGATTGTTGATAACTATTTAGAGATCTAATGGAGCAGAGGATATAGATGTTTGAACATCTAGTGAGCACAATTGTACACTTACACCATCGTTTTCCTTTCTGAGTAATTTTGTTGTGCTATTAGAGCTTATCACCTTGGAGGGTTTCCCTTGGATACCTCTAAGCTCAATTTCCTTTCCATATGAGTAAAATCTCATGAAAAGATTTTGAAAATTAAGGGCCATTGTTCCCAATGATCGTAACCATTGGACCCCTAATACAACATCAACACCACCCATTTGGATGGAAATCATGGGACTATCTAAAAAATACTCCCCCATATTGAGCTTAATACTATGGCACTTCCCAGTACAATTTATGGTACCTCCATCTGCAATCATCACTTGAAACTCTGGTGTTGGATATACAAAGCAATTGAGATCTTTTGCTAATTTGTAATTGATGAAGTTATGGGTACTACCATAATCAATCAACATTGTTACCTTTTTCATTTTGATGTATTCTTATATCTTGAGTGTTTGTGGAGTACTAATGTTGACCAGTACATGAAAAGATATCGTTGGAGTAGTCTATTCTAGATCTAGATCTTGTGATGGTGGTTCCAATTCTTGATCTTCTTCCTCTTCACAGTCTATGTAGAATAATTTATTCTCACCACATTTATGTCCCTTGTATTTGTTGTCAAAATTGAAACACAGTCCCTTTGTCTTCTTTCATCCATTTGTTAAGGTGTAGATCTTGTCGGTTGAGTGGGGTTAGGAGAGGGAACACGGTGCTCTCTATAACTGTTAGTGGCCACCCTTTTATTAGCCATATTTTTGTTTTTCACTTTCCTTTCCATATTGAAATCTTGCTCTAGGGATTTAGGTTCAAAGAGACACACCTCATGTTGAATGTTTTCCTTTAAAGTTCCCATAAATATATATAACAAATTATCCTTAGGAATGTTCGTTGCCTTGAGATTGAGCTTTTGGAATTGTTGAATGTGTTCTATAACTGGGTCGTTTTGCCAAAGATTTATCAATTGACTAAAGAATGTATTGCTTTTAATATCTCCATAATGTGATATCAATTCATCTGTAAAAATGGACCAAGAGATAATATAATTCTTTTTTCTTTCACAAATCCATTGATACCAAACAAATTGATCATTTTCTAAATACAAGGATGCAATAGGTACCTTTTGTAAACTTGGCACTTGGTGTAGATGAAAGGATTGCTCCATCTGGAATATCCATGTTATAGGATCTTTTCCATCAAATTTCCTCATATCGATCTTTGGAATGAAGTAGTTCCTTGGCGCTGACTTGAAGCCTTGATAATGTGGATCTTGGAGTGATGAATAATCATGACTTTTAGATTCAGAATTTGTGCTCTCCAAAAGTGACAAAATACTCCTCATATGTGATTGAGTCTCAACAACCTTGTTCTTCCTATTTTCATGATTTCCTTGCATTTTGATATCTCCTTTAGGGAGTCTCTCATCTAGAGCATGAAAGATCATGGAAGACATGGAATTTTTCAATTCCTTCATGATTTTTTGTATTTCTTCTTTATTTTAATCCATATTCTTTTTCATGCCATTCTTATTTTCATCCATCTTCTTTCCTTTTCATCCATCTTATTTTTCATGTCATTCTTATTTTCATCCATCTTATTTTTTATTTCATATTCCATTTATGGGATTCCTGAGAACATGATAAATCCACTAGTTTCAATGTACTACCACTCATTTCATCAACTTGGTTCATTAATTGGGATAACCTATTTTCAAAATCTTCATTTTCTTCTGACATCTCGCGTGATATTTCTGGAGGTTTATTTGGTGTTGATATTTTTTTT
>JZKD02S0650896.1:129642-145741 GCA_000966675.3 Picea glauca | reverse complement strand
ATAGTATGCAGATACTAACATCACATACGTAGAATCCACACAACCCAGGAGCTCCGTCTGTCATGAATACTTCAGTCAATAATTACTCTGCAATGGCTCTCTTTTCTTTAACAAAAACAAATAAAAATTATATTATAGAATTGATATTACAAGGCCCCAACTATACCTGTAGTAGGTCATTTATGTACAAAAGCAGGGCATCTATAGATCTCTTGCCTTTTACTTGTGCGTCTATCTGGGTTAGGGCCTACTACCTTCATGTCATTGTAATTCTTTATATCGAGGGAATTGCAAAAATCAAAATAAATTTTTTGAGAGCCATGAGGGGTCAAATCTGAATACTAAGTTGGAGCTGGTTCAAATAATTTAGCATCCTCTGAGCTGTCATTGGAGAGCTTGGTTGCCTACTGCTACATGCTACTGTATGTGGTTGGCTTCATCAAATGAGATGCTACAGCCGTTTGAGTAGCTCATTGGTAGCTGTGAGTTGCTACAAGTATGTGGGATCCAAACTGAAGATGACCTTCAAGGTGCTGGACCTCCCTACTGAGATCCTTGAGTTTTCCTTTTTGACCCTTAAGCTTCTATCTAAAAGGCTTGTTTTCATTTTCCCTCTTCTTTCCCTCAATCTCCTGGAGGATTTGAGTTGTTGAAGGCTGAATTTAACCTCCTCCACTCGGGCTTTACAATTATCGATTTCTCCAGTTCGTATTGGGTATCTCCTACTTCTTGTCGGATGCATTTTGGTATGTAGTAACAGGATCAAAATCCGAGAGTTTTTCCACCTCTTAACGTTATCCATTTCAAAACCAACAGGATTTTCTGTTTTTGTGAGATTTCTATGTGGACTGTTCATTATACATGAGTTTATAAAGAATGTGTGCAGCATTTAGTTTCACTCACTGGATGGACATTCTGTCTACATCTGAATTCAATGTTTACAACATGTGAGTGAATTTAATGAAGTGGATGTTTTTAAAATAATTTTTTTATTTACAAATTATTCCCAAGTTAATATTTGCTGGCACTGCTTTTTCTTTCATGATGTTTATAATTATTTAATATTGTTGATTAATATTGCCAAATCCAATCCCTTATAGAGGTTGCCCACTTCTACCGGGTTATTGGTTGTAATTTGTAATCTCTAGATGCATTTAAATCTGAGATCTCCACCTAGGTTTTTGACAAACCCCTTGCCCCAGCTGTTGTAACACCCTGTTTCCCCCAGTTTGTAAAAATAACTATACTGGCCAAGAACTGTGGCAAACTAAAAAATGTGAATGTGATGTAAATGGACCTTGTGAAAAAGGTCGATGAATGTGAATAATATTATGAAAATATATTGCAGGACTACTGAGAGGGGATATGCTGAAAAAGAGACCATGATGGCTGAAGAAAGGTGGTGGAAAGCACCTGGAAAGGTGGCGTTAACTTCCACCGAAAACCAATACCATATTTGGACTTCACTGGCCCGGAGAACCAAGAGCAGCTCGCTGGCCCGAAATAAATTACTCGCAGGATGGTAGGTAGATGGCTCCTCAGGAATTAATGAGGGATGGGGGAAGAGAACCGCCCATCCGTAGGAGCCTCGGGCCTGGCCACCGCGAGGGAAATCGCGCCAAACGCAACCTCGCAAGGGGGAAATGCGTGAGAAAGAAGCGCGGAGGGGGCAAACGCGAGGGAAGGAGGAAGAACTCTGGAGATATGCAGAGTGAGTGATAGCAGAGAAGGGGGAGAGTAACCCTCGTTCTTGGTCACTGGCAAACCGAGACGCAGTCTCGCAGCATCGTGGTCTCTGCTTGGGGGTGGCTAGTGGTAAATCCATTGGGAGTCGCTGAGCCTACGGTTGGGTGGAAACGAGCACCCCTCTTAGCAGTTGCATCACCTCTGGTGTTATTTCTGATAAGTGTTATTTGAAGTTGATGCCATAATCGCATGTTCAGTTTTATGTGCTTGTAAATAGTTATGAATAGAAGTGTTTGCCTAACGTTTGATTTGATTGAATGGATGCATGTGTAAGCTTACATGCCATAGTTGTTTTCTGCACAAATGATTAAGTCTGGGACATGAGTTCGCTCCACCGAGAATCGTCCTATTTGCTTAATTTCTCGTAATATTCTAGGAAGGCCCCTTGAGAGTACTCTTTTCCGAGAATTACCCCATAAACCTTGTAACCGTACTGAACCTTACCAGAGACTCGATTAAGATTAGGGATAATTGCCCGAGAACCGTCTGAGGGTTCATGCAATCCGGGTCTGGAACCCTTATGCAAGAAAGAGTAGTTTTCTAAGGTCTCGGGGTCATGGGAGCCTGAAGTTCCGAGAGTTTGAACTTCGTGATTCAAGCTCAGAAGGGATAGCGAGTTCAAATATAGAAACAAAATACCCTATCGCTTGGTAAATGAACGGTCGGAATCCTTTCGAGAATACCCCAAGCCTATCAACACCGACGGATCTAGAGAAGGAGCGTAGGCGTTAACACCTCGCCCTTTCAGCCTTCGCAATTAGCGATGGGATCCTGGACCGTAGATCCCAGGGACCCATCGGAGCTCTATAAGCTGTCGATCTTAACCTTTACTTAGGCGGGAGAGTGAACTCGACTACGTCTCGAAAGTCCCGAAGACATCGGGACCGCCCATGTCGAAGGACAAGTGGCAGAGATCTGACGATTTCGCATATCGTGGGTTTGGAGGTGGAAGACCAGGGTCTTGGAGTCACGAAGTCCTGAGTCACGAGATCGCGATATGATCTGGGCCGTCGATCAAAGAGGAAGGACAGCCGTGGGATTTGACGTCTCGATACCTTGCGTATCGGGGATTTGTGAGTTTGGAGGTGGAAGCCCAAACCCTTGGAGTCACGAAGTCCCGAATAGCGAGAAGTAGAAGCAACCGTTGAGTCAGGACCTCCTTGCCATATCGCATATCGGGATCTCGGAGGTTAAGGGGAATCAGTTTCGACTGTAGAAGTCACGAGCTTGCGAGTTGCGAGAGCTTGTGCAACACGTGGCACATACATCAGGCGGGGCCCGTGTGATTGACAGGTGGGCACATGTCGCCCAGAAAGGAAGTCAACTGTTACTGACTTTCGCGTCTCGTGGATTCGCAAGATAGGAGCATGAAGGCTCAACGCTCCAACTTGCGAGGTTGCGAGTTGCAAGAAGCGCGAAGAGGAAGTCAACCATTGCTGACTTTCGCGTCTCGGGATTTTGGAGAAGAAGAGCACGAGAGCTCGACGCTTCCACCTACGAGGTTGCGAGTAGCGAAAAGTCGATAAGCGCTTGGCTGGCTTAAGCGCGTAGACATGGGACAGGGTCATGTGGACAAGACCCCAAGGGGGAACCTTGCCACTCGCTAGCCCTGTCGGGGTTTGGCGCTTCGTCGTGTCGGGGTTTGCAGAGTCGAAAGACTCGATGCTCTGGTAGCGCTAAGTCGCGAAGAGCGAAAGAACGCCATACAATCTCGAAGGTTCTCCTCCACTTCCCCAGCATCCATGAATAACTAAGATAAAGATGTTAATTTCCTTTCTCTCGAGTGAAGGACAAGCTCTGAATGCTGAGCCATGACATAGTACACCATGGCAGCAGTCTCTGTGGGTCTGATCTCTACAGGCATATTATGATACACACGATAAAACCTCATGTTGAAGACGGCCAAGGATTCCTCTTCCCCTCTCCTCAAGGCATTAAAATCATCCCAGTACTAATCAAGGGACTTGTTCTCACCCCACCACTTCAAAAATGCATGGCATAGCTTGGTCCAAGAACCAATAGAACCGGCCTCCAGACATCTAAACCACACAACAACATCTCCAGATAGGGAATGTGAGAACAACCTCATGGTAACATCATCATGAACAATCTCAAACTGATCAATAAAGTTCTCAAAGGCCCCCAAGTGCCTCTTAGTTGTAACCTGATCCTCTTCAGAAAAATGAGGAAAAGTGCTTCAAGAAATCAAGAGGATAAGGATGAAGATGATATGGAAGCTTTAAAGGTTTAAACAACTTGTCTCTTTTTCCAGTTTGAAAACTAGTGGGTTGAATATGAGGCTTATCACGCTGATGGCAAGGCTCAATAGTAACAATAGGATGTGATGAGATTTGAGGAGGCTGTGGATTAGTTTCAACCTCCTCAGGGATGCAAGGGTGATTGAGTTCAGGAGGGGTCTTAGTATGAAGTTTATCCTTATGAATAGGCTGAGCCAAGGATATAGGATCAACATCTACAACACAGGCATAAAGTATGGCTTCTTCCTCCAAGGATGGATATATAAAGGAAGGATGGTGATCAACTGAATAAACAAAGCAAAATATGATCATTTTTATATGTGAAGGGAAAAACAAAAATGAGTTGATAAAGAATAACAAGAGTTCATGCAAAAAGCTCATAAGTTGATACCTAGTCATTCCCTTCATCTTTCTGTCAATAGGATCTTCCCCAGTGGAGTCTCTGATTATGGAGTCGCTAAGTAGATGATTACAGTCAATTTCCGTATCCCACTCTTGTCTACCATCAAGAGCTGGATCTATGTCGTTCTTCCCAGGGAGCTCTTCAATCTGCTCAAATCCGTCCCTGACAACGGTGCCATTTATTTTAGCACTAGGAATCACCCTCAAACTGTAATGAGAATAATCCCAATACCCATCAGTTTATACAGTAAATGTAAATGAGTTTTAGGTGGTCAAATGGAGAAGACTCAATGATAATAACATTCTAACTCAGAAATCTGGACTAGCATGCATAAGCAATTGAGGTCTGGAATCAACTTCAGTCAGTAAGTTGGAGTAAGGGTGATTAGAGGGAAGACTTTGGTGAGGAGAGTGTAGAGGTTTGTTGTGGACATTAGGTCTTCCAGCAGCCTAAGGAGGAAAAACTTTAACACAAGATATTCTTGAATTCAAATCTCAAAGAAACTGAAAGAAATTATAACAACACTATAACATAACATTCATCATAATACAGTCATAACAATCCATGTGAATCATTCATTCATGAATTCTCTCAATATCAGAGGCAAATAAGATGGAGTAAGAAAGATGACTTAGATTAACCAAGATGTCTCAAAAACAAATACATAACCAGAGAACTAGTGTTCTTCATAAAAATATTACAATAGCAAGGAGCCTAGCTCAACCATTCGACCTTAACAAAATATCAAAACTGCCTATATATACTAAAAATGTTGCAACCACTGGAATGTGATCGGACCCCTGCATTCAAAGTTTTCAGTCAGCACCTACTCTGTCAGCCTGTGCAGGCCTTCTCATGTCAGACGTGAGCTTGCCTCAGTTATGTGTTTTGCAAGGAAATCCATCTAGAAGGAAACCTCGGATTGCTAATTCGCACTCCCGGCCATCTTCAACCTGCTTTCCATTTATGTACTGAGACGAGGTCTCAACCATCGCTCTCATTCTCAGTAACTGCCTTCATCGGGATCAGGATGGGGCCTAACACCCATGAATATTCTTAGACGATGCCAACGACTTCTGCGAGTCAATTTTGATGCCTCGAGGCCCTGCAAGTCTTCTTCTGTGACCAATACGAGCATTTTCGGAAACTCGAGCTTCAGGCGCCAGCTCCTTCTTCATCACTCCTTCGTGTTTGTGACCTCGAGCCGTGACCTGGCGCTTATCCCATATGATGCTTCGGGATTTCGCGCTTCGGGAGATTTCACATTACTTGACTATAGATTTCCTGATGCCCGAATGACGAAATCACTCCTCTCAGATCGACGATCGGATCTACTATGCATCCGACGACTGCGATTGCTTCCTTGAAAACCCAAGTCACCAATCATGCGTTGGGTGCTTACCTTTCTTCTTGGGCCCACCTCCTATGTGACCTCGCTACGACCTGGGGCTTGTCTTCAAGGCGCTTCGGAACTTGGCAATGTTTCTCATTTTAAAACTCCCGAAGTAAAACTCTCGGAGTGACAGATCTGATGATGCATGGCTCTTGCTAATTAAACGGTCCAGATCTATTTCGGGCTTCGACCATTGATTTCGGGCCTAGAATGAGTCGCTCTGAGTGTTGTGCTTTGCGCTCATGGCTGCAGCCTGCGGCCCTTGACAATTTTATGTGATAACAAATTGGAGGTAGAATCGATCGAGGAAGTTGATTGGACCATGTCAACTAATTGATAGAGGAAAATTGACGACAAATAAAGTCGACTAAACTAGGGTTGACTAGTGTGCATATGTTGACAACCAGGATGGAAGACTAGTGAGATCAGAGGAATGACATTGATTGAAGGATTGGTGAGGAGACTTGTCAATAGTGTTATGTCAATTGGACATGGGTCAACAAGGAGGGATGTTTATGTGGCATTCAATAGCAGTTGACCGGATTGGGTTAACTAGTGTGTATATGTTGAGGAGTGGGATGGAAGACTAGTGAGATTAGAGGAATGATAGAGATTGAAGGGTTGGCAATGAGCCTTGTCAATAGTGTTATGTCAATTGGACATCGGTTAGCGAGGAGGGATGTCTATGTGGCATTTGATGACAGGTTCTTGTTGACAGATAGTTGGCGTCAACAACCAAAGGAGAGTCGAACTAGTATATAATTGAAGGGATGCAAGAGAAGTTGAATGGTCTTAACTGAGTCTTGGAGATGGTCCATAAGCAAGCGGATCGCAGGATGAAGAAGGGTTGGTTGATCGGAAGAGAAGCCAAATAGTTGGGGTTAGAGATTGAGCAATTTGCTGAGAAAGTTGATTGAAGGATCACAATGAACGTAGAGATTTTCTACAAAGCAAAGAAGAAGGAACTTCCTTCAAGAATGGAATATTATTATGTTTGTTACAGTGGACAAGCGAGATTCCATGGCGAACTCAGACTTCAAACCCCAAATGATGGGTCTTCTCATGTCATAAGGAGTTCAAAAACTTCCAAGATATAAGGGTCGGCCCTAAAAGCCTTCCAAAGAGAATATAGCCCCAGTCAAAACTTGACATTTTAATTAACATATAGGTCGTCCCTAGACCTAATTTACAGGTCGGCTCCATATGTTCAAATTCAAAAATGATTTCAAGCACAAGGTCAGCTCATACGTATTATTTTCCAGCGTCCCATACATGTATATACATGATTACTTATGTTATTTTGACCAAGAAAGGTTCCCTCTCTGAGATCTCTGTGCTGGTAATCTTGATTTCCAGAATTCTGTTCTGAAATGTAGCTGCTACAGGCATGTATGTACCACCAGAGCTCACTTAATGACCAGTCCTTTGCTGTGACATTTCTTTCAGGTCTGAGGTAACATCGCTGGGGTGTTTTTCTGCTGGGAAGTGTCATGTATTCAGCTCTGAAAATCATCATCATCTCCAGCTTCTGATGTCACAGTAAAATTTGTATCAATATCAGAAAGAACTTTCAACAGCCCAGTAAACAGATGTGCAGACACACCTCCAATCACTCCAAATCGTTTATTTCTCCACCAGTCATCAGTTGCTGCCACCTCAGCAACTTGCTTGGCTTCCTTTACTGCCAGATCATGCTCCAGAAGTTACCTTCCTGGCTGATTCCAGAACTTCACATACATTAACATATTTTGGTTCCAATGAGCTGTATTTGTTTGCCTTTTCACCTGATTAACCAATATGGCCAGGGGAAATTACGCTCGGAACACCTTCATCCTGAAATTTCTTAGTGAGCACCAACACTTCTCAGCTCCTTGCCTTCCATAGCCATTTTATCCTCAATTGTTTTTGGCTGAACACACTGAAGTTGACACTATTTTTCTATTACCCTCAATCTGGTGTGATGCAATTGGGGTCTATGTCAAATATGCCCAATGAATTTTGGTTTCCAAGATGCCACAGGAGCTGCTGCTTTGTAGCTTTCTGGAGTTCCTTCACTAATGAAATGATGCTATTCTTGTGAGCATAATAGCGAGCCTTATAATGAACTTTAGTCAGATTCACAAGAGATATAACCACATTCACACACTGATGGGAAATGCTTATCATTTACAGCAGCTTTTGATTTGTGACATGTTATTACTTCTTGGAGCACTTTGTTTAAGACAATGAGGTTTTCTTCATACTGTTCTCGGTACTCGCGATCAAAATTTGCATGCATCTCAAAGGTAAATGTCGGTTGTCTGCAGAAGTCTACCAGTGCTTCCACTGCAACCTCTTGCTGTTGGTATGATGCACCATACTTGCCTTGTGCAAACCTAAGTATGACACACGTGAAGAAGGCTTCCAGCTCTAGCTTCAACGTTCAGTGCAAATGATGATAGAGATTAAGAACAATGTTACATACCATGGGAAAAATCAGAGGACTTGATGACAATCCCAATTGCATCAGATTACTGAAAAGTTCATCCTGCACCAGAACCAACAACTTTGGGTGCTTGCCTATTGCTGGTCCTCCTAGTTTAATAGCAAAGTTTATTAACCCCAACACAAAAAATAGAACATCTTCATCGAGAACTAAATGGTTTGACGTGTTCCTAAACCCAATGTCTCAACGATATTCAAAAGGGAGCATAAGAAGTGGAAAATCTCAACAATGCCTGCAATCCCGGCTGACCCCTCAGACCTTTTGTAGTGCTGAAAACTACCATTCTCAGGTCAAATTATCAGTCGGTGTTGTCATGAATCGTTTGCCATGTCTTCAATGGAACTTTAGGGAACCCCCATGATATCACCCAACAAAATTGTGGGTAACAGGGGGCAACAACAATAGATGAACAAGTGTACAAGTGGATCACCCTCACTAGGACACCTCAGCACCCACATAGTTGTCAACAGATAAACTGTCACAAGGGAAGTTTCTAGGAGTGTGTGCACAAGTAAAATGCCCCTCATCAAGTCAAGAGCTCCATTATATCAACCTGTATGCATCTGACATGTGTGATGAGGATGCCAGCTGAATGATAATCAATGATCAAATGCATCCACATAGGAAAATAATAACTCTGGAACCAAAATACTCCAATTGCAACTTGCTTGGGCAGGGTCTTCATCCTGGATCAAAATCCTCATGCTATATGAGGGTTAACACAGCCCTTTAGGGCAATCTTTTCATGTATAAACCAGATCTGAAATCACTGCAATTAATGCATATTTACAGCAGTAAATCTATCCTATTATCTTCAATAAAAATGTTAAATTTCTTAACGATTTCATCCTTGAATTATGTCAAATTATGTCAAATCAGCAGGACATATAAGTGCTGGAAATTAGTAAACCATGAAGACAGACAGTGATAGTTGAAAATTTAATCAGCGATCAGACATTTTTGGACAGCTAAAAACTTCATATGTATAGATAAGGGATGAAGTTTAAGTACATACTTTCAGCTTATCACAAGCTGGTACAACCTTTCAATCTCTCCAAAACCCTAGCTAGGGAAAACGAAAAAAATCCCTAGTTTTACCAAAGATACTTCAACAAGCTAGAATCACCTCTAGCAATTACTCCTTGGCCTTATGCAACACATCTCCTCATCTTTGCCTCCTCAACAAGTACAACTTAGGGTTTATCACAAACCCTAACTCCAATGCCTCGTTAGGGATCAAATCCTAGCCCTTGACTTCAAGAATGCTCCAAGAAATCCTTGCGCCTTGAGACAAGAGAGATGAGACAAAGAAGATTGAACAAGAGAGAGAGATTAGCCCTCCTCCTATTATATCTCTAACTCTAGTGTAAAGAAGAATAAGCACAAGTGCATGATTGATGATTTAATGACTCTCTCCTTCCTCTATTTATATGAGAAATAAGGGAGGTCTGCAATGACAAGTGGATCTAGTCCACTACAAGCAACCTACAAGACACAAGAAGGTCCACACATGTGAAGCGCTCTGCTCCAAATGACACATTTCAAGCTCCAAGGTGACGACAATCAACAAGCAAGGCTCCAAGGCATGATCGCTACTCCCCGAGGTCCAATGCTCTTCCTACGAGGCTCCAAAGCTTGAATGCATCTTCAAGGTCATGTGCCTTCTCAAGGACCACCACACCTACGTGTCCACTCCGTCAACCTAAGCATCCTCAAGTCAAGCATAAGCCTCCACGCAAGCAACCAAGCAACCCCATACTATCTAGGGCTTAACGCCCTCCTTCGAAATGCCCAATGCTCCTTCAATGCAAGGCATCCTCCAAACAAGCAACCTTCCTTCATGTGCCCACTACATGAAGAAGTCATGAAGTTCCATAGGTCTCCAACGCTCCAAGGAAGAATGTCATGAAAGCATTCATACAAGGTCTAGCAACCAAGAGTAAGCCACCTTCAATGTGCAAGTCCATCACAGAACACCAAGGGTCAACCATACACCATGCACCCCACATCTCATGAAGCACCCCCAAACACGTTGTAAACTTTTTCGGAGTAACTTCAAAAGCTAACATGTAATAACTAAGAAAATTAGTTAAATCATTCCTTATATAACAAGAGTACAACTGGTGAAATGGGCTTTTATAGTTTGAGAGGTATTTGCAATTCGACACTGAAACTTTGCCAATGAGAAGATGCTAGAGCCTTGAAATACTTCCCAAGATGTTCTTCACAGTATAGTTGTACAAGTAGCAGCTAATACTCCAACACCAGTTGATTTGATTTCAAGTTAGACTGAACTGGACATTTATTCTTGTGACTCCAGAAACCATCAAGATGAAACCCACCAAGTTTACTCCATGAAATCTTTTTGGACTGGATTAAGATGAAACCCACTATGTTTAACTAGATTGTTCAACAGAATTAAAGGCAGAACATGTTAACTATATGACTTAATTTTAATCTTCAACTCCGTACATATTATTTACGTTAAAGGGGGAGCATCCAAGTACAGAGAAACTGCGACTGTTAAGTTCACCACAGCGCTTTTAAGAGTTACCTGTTTACTTTTTGGTGGAATTGGCCGAGTGGCTAGTACATGCGCATTTTTTTCTGCTGCTTGAATTAAAGTTCTGAACAAAAACATGCCCCTGGTAAGTTTTCTTTTACGCTCGAGTGATTCTTGAACTTTACGTTAACCATGGAAAGAAAGTTATAGAAGAACGTGAATGCATTTTGCTTAAAGATGTCTCTTTGTCATAAATAAGTTTGGGAATCATCTCATTTTATTGTCATTATTTTTCTTACTGTATTAGTACAACCTAAACATTCATTTCTGCTCTTGGCTTATATTGTTGGCTGCTTTCCATAAAATCAATTTTTACCAAAACTTCAGTTTCAAGGGAAACAGACGTGCAATTCTGCCATGATGTGATTTTAAAGGGACATTTGGTGCTAGTTCTCTCTTGATGATGACAAGACTGCCCTTTTCTTTACTGTAGTTTCTTTTATTTTCAGTGAGAGTTGAATTACTGGATTCAAATATGTTCTGAACAGATGCTTTTACAGATGCACCCCTCAGCTGAATGCTGGAGCAAGTAAAGATGCTTTGGAAAGGTCTCATCTCCTCTTTTGTTTACGTTACCATGTGAGTGAGCCCTCTTTTTATTTGATCTTTCTCCTGTAATTAGTAGCTACACCATATGTAATATATCCTATATGGATATTTGAGTGGCACACTCTCTTGGTTTATGTCTCACCTAAATGAACTTCCCGGTACGTTAGGCTCGATTTGTGGATGAGAGATGTATCTCTGGTTGAAATTGCCCTAAGTTTATCTGAAATAACATTGGGCTCTCTAGGAGGGCTTGAGTTAATGGCCAACCGTTATGTTGATGTTAGGCTATTAACAAATGCCGGGAAATTTGTATAAAACCTTTTTATATTTGGAAGTTTTTTTAGTTTCTGTATCTGTATGTCTTTCTGACAGATGGCTTTAGATAATTAGTGTAATTGTTTGTAACGAGGTTCAACTATAGCCTCTATTTTTGTTAACTTTCTAGTTGTTGATAAAAAATTAACTCAAGATATCTGGATCTTTGCGTAATGGGTTTATCACTTTTTTCTTGCTAGTTGATAAAAGATTACATTATTCTATGTTTCCCTATACGTTTCTCCAGTGGAGTTTGGTAACTTACCTGCAAGGCAGAACAAATTCTAAACTTTTCTAAATTGGAAGAAAAACCACTGAAATCTCGAAGAAGCAAATTGATATCTTCCATCCATTTCTTTGTCATTAGTGAAAGCTGTCATGGAATTTGTGTTCTTATTTTGATAAACTGTTTACGATAATTATGTATTGAACCATCCTTGGTAGTTACTGTGCACATTGTTTCTGTTGCCTATGATGTAAGCAAAATTCATGCTTATGAATTTTTATTGGACCTTGCCAACGTTTGAATTCTAATATTAACCATACAGGATTTGATATAATATTTGATTTTGAGCCAGAGCTGAACAGTCAAAGAAGTAGGATGGGACAAATATTGAATCTTAAATGCGACCAAAGATATGGAGAAAACCACGAGTTAGAGATTTTGCTAAAATAGTTGGGTATCAGTGACTGAATGGTGTTACTTATTTGCTACAAACAAAATACTCTATAATTTTGCTTTTCTTTACTTGGATTTCCCGTTACAATGTGAATTGTCATCACCTCAGGAGATCTGTTTAGTTGTAATGTGTGATCAGTTGTATTGCACGATGTCAGTTTTAAATAACAAGGTAGTTAAAGAACACTTTCCTTGGTTATCATACTATAAAAAAAATGACAAGCATTTTTAATAACAAATTGTTAAACAGTCTAGAGTGTTTGGGTCAAATTGAGGACAACTAATTTGAATAATTGATGAAATCGTAATATCTAAAAATGTGATGGAAAATATGTATTTTGTGTTTTTTATGCCTAAATTATGAAATATTATGTCATAAAGGGCTTCAAAGTATATAGATCACTTTAAAAACAAAAATCCATATTAAAGAGGAAAACTTCTCAATATTTAAATTAAATTACCCTATAAACAAAAATCCATATCCATGTTAAGCAAAAGCAACTTCTCACTATTTGAATTATCTTAGAAACAAAAATCCTTAATAAAAGGATGACATGTATTTTTAATAACAAATTGTTAAACAGTCTAGAGTGTTTGGGGGTCAAATTGAGGACAATTAATTTGAATAATTGATGAAATCGTAATATCTAAAAATGTTACAGGCAAATATGTATTTTGTGTTATTTTATGCTTAAATTATGAAATATTATGTCATAAAGGGCTTCAAACTATATAGATCACCTTAATAACAAAAATCCATATTAAGGAGGAAAACTTCTCAATATTTAAATTAAATTACCCTAGAAACAAAAATCCATAAATCTATATCCATGTTAAGCAGAAAAAACAACTCACTATTTGAATTACCCTAGAAACAAAAATCCTTAATAAAATAAACTTCTTCTTTAGGACATTTACACTAATTTTGTAATGATAAGATAAATATGTTTTCTTTTGTGAGTATTGAATAAGGTCATAATAATAATATTAAGCTAGTTGAAGGTTCCACTTTAGTTAGACATCAAATTGGCATATGAGATCGCCTTGTTTGTGGGACAAGGTACCTCTTTTGCATAGCAATTTCATTGTATAAAAGGACGATACAACTTGATGTGGAGAACAAGTTTCCACGAGATTTGACCACATATTTTGGAAACTTAACCACAATGCTAGAGACTTGTGCTCCTTTGAAATATCTGAGTACTCTTTAGCCAAAACAAACCCAATAGTGAAATGATTACTTGAATAAAATACATATTTATTGAGGTATTGACTCTAAATATCTAGCTAGCAATTCCATGATAGAATGAACACATGTAGAAAAGATGAACATGATTAACATGATTAGAAACAATTATTCATTCTATTGCTTTGAGGTTCTTTCCAATTGTGTGTTGATGAGGACATGGGGGACATGGGTTGACTTGGAAAGGAGATCCATGAGCACTAAGTTTGAGCACTAAGTTTGAGTATTAAAATTGTTAATGTTGTTACATAGTTAGGGGGTGAAGTTCAGGAGATGAGAGAGGACGTGGAAGAGGAGTAAAAGATAGGGATGAGAGAGGACGTGGAAGAGGAGTAAAAGATAGGGTGGGAGATGGAATTTTGGCCACAATTACTTAGTAAATGTTATGTGAAGTGGTGACAAAGTGTCCTAGCTAAAGGCAATGGTGATTTGCTATTGTATAGATTCCAACATATTTTTTCAGATTATGAGTCAGTTTTCACACTTATATGTTTACACAGTTTAAGATCACACTTATTTTAAAAATATATTTTTTTAACCAGAACTAAACAGTTTCATTATATATAAGGTAAACATGTTGTGCCGAGGCAACAACGACTACAAAGTGTCTTCAAGGGATTTCCTAAAAAATTTACGTAGTTCTATACAATGAAAGACAGACAAAAAATAGATTACTAATCGGGAGTTCCAGGTGTTCTTGTATGTAGCTCATCTAACATATTGGCATAAAAGTACACATGACATAAAAAAACATTCATATTGATTGTCCATTGCATGATGCACTGATCTGCTTGCTCCTTGTTAGGGTGTTGGTTGACCTCGCCTTCAATTTCCATAGGTTCTTGGTTTTGAAACATAGTTTTTGCCTTAGCTACCTTGCCTTGAATTGAACTCTAAGCTCCATTGTTATCGGAGGTCAGTGAAAGATTATCCATGTGTTGTGCCACAACTAATGCCCAAATCCTGCCACACTCTACTTCTAGATGATGTTAGCATTATGTGAAATGCTAGACTGTTGTATCTCTACTACTTTAAAATTGATTACCATAATTGCATTGTTGTTGGCCTATGCAATTTCCTCATGCCGACGTAGNGGGAAATCCATTTGTCTCTCATTCGATTTACTACAAGGTCATTCCCTGTGTCATCTTTGAGTCAATGCTGCCAAATCATTGGTCGTGTCGTTCATATGTTCAAGAGAAGTCCATCCGAAACCTATATTGAGTTGGCCATCTGCAGTTGTCCCTTCTCTCCATGTTGGCCTTCCCTATGTCCAGTTCAATTCGCATAATACTCTGTTTCACCTTCAAAATCTGTTACTCATTTCATGTCATTGATGGAGGATACATCAAGGCCCTCCTGTGATGAGTTTTGTTCCATCGACTTCATCTCATTCTCTAGAATCAAGACTTAGAAATCATTTGGTACCTTGGAACTTGCATGCCTCAATGGCAAGTTTCCTTGCTTTCGAGAGTGGGTTTACATCATTGACCTCTGATCGAACGATTCCGTCGAATGTTCGACTTCAACTCATTTATTCACATTCGAGGGATTGTACTAGTGTACTTTGGGAGTCATTGACATCAATGGCGATTTCCCTCGCACTTGTTAACGGTTTCATCAATGACCGGTAATCAAGTGGTTTCTGCCATGTTCGACTTCAACACATGTAATCACATGGTTAGATTCGTACTTTGGGCGACGAGATTGAAGACCCTGAACATCATCTCTTTTTGTCCAGGTTGCGATGAAGTATGTATAATCTGCGACACATAGATCCATTGTGTATGTCTCATGGCTATGTCATCTCAATTTGAATGTTTTCTAATAGATCCACAGTGTATTCTTGGTGGCTATGCTATATTTTGACTGCATGGATCCATAGTGTAGGATTGGTGGCCGTGACCCAGGTCTAAAATTGTCATCAGTCTATGATCTGAGTATGGGAATGCCTACCTCAGAATTGGTATATATGATATTCTGCAGATGCTTGGTTGTTCGTAGGTTTCCAATTAGATGTGCTCCTGCTTCCCAACACACACATGCAGCTTACCAAGTCTTTCGGCTGTCACTGATTCCAACCTCATACTTTGGGGGGCATTCTGTTACCCATGATTTTGGTCGTCATGATGATGTATTGATGATGGTGTACTCAGGCTCTTCATAAGAACTTTCTCCTGAGAAAAGTTACTTTCATCTCTTCCCAGAAAACTCATTTTTGAGTAAGGTTCGCAGGTTGCTAGTATATTTGGGTGTGAGAATGAACCGTTCTCGTAGGCTACCTTAATACAGGGTGAAAACTTCTCACACTGTGTTGAACTGCTAGGGTGCGAACTCTTCCTAAAGAAAGGAAAAAGATGAATTCTCGATGCTTCTAAAAGGGAATCTTCTAGAAGGATGGGTTGGCATTCGAATGGTTATCCTAGTACTGGATTCCCTGATATTTTGGGATCATTCTTATC
>JZKD02S0650896.1:110954-129632 GCA_000966675.3 Picea glauca | reverse complement strand
AGATGATGGGAAGAGAGTGGAATCATGACAAATGAAATGCAATTTATGTAGGTCACTATGAAGGTTGTAGAAGTAGAAAAGAATAATCTAGAGGTTACATTGGTAGCTATTAGAAAAGGCCCCCAAGTAGCAAAATAAGTTATTGCCATTTTTTAACATAAAGACAAAGATAGAAAATATAAAAAATTTAGCTAATCCTCTTTCTTCCCCCTAACGATGACATTTGATAAATGAGAAGCAATAGTTGGAGGAAGAAGTTGAGTACCTTAATACTAAGAATTTCCAACTTGTTACAAACAATTGATTGCTAGTAGACCGGGTTAGTGATTTGCAAGAGGCCCACTCATGCAAGAATATTAGCCCAACGATTGGACAAGGCTCGAGATGAACTAGAAAGCTAAAAGGCTAATTCCTTCATCATCAAGCAATGAAAGGCACTTTCCCTTCCTATTATAAATGTCGATGTGGGGGACCTTGCTTCCATTGATCTTAATAAAAAAGTAGATTAATATATAAAAAGTTCAACAAAGTGGAAAGAAAAATACTCAGACGTTGATCATAAGGTAGATAGGTTGCAAGTAAAACTAGGGAAGAAGAAATGGGACCTTAAGAAACAATGGGAAAAGCTAGATAAAACCCATAACACATTGATAACTGTTAGAAATGAGCTAATGCATAGAAAGACACAAAAGAGAGGAAATCGATGTATGAGAATGCGATAGAACAAGCTAAGTTGAAGAAAAATATGGCTTCTATCAAGAGTACCATTTTAGGCATTATCATGAGGGATTTCCTTAAACTAAAAAAAACATTTATGCTACTATGTGGAATTCAATGGCTTATAATCTTGAGTCTGTAAGTATCTAGATGACATTAAAGAAGAAATAGAGAACAAATCCCTAATCTTTGACTACTTTTTTAAAGTGTTGACAACTTAGCCATTGAAGATCTTGTCACTCTAGGGATTAGGGACAAAACAACGATGATAATGGATGCCAAATGTTACTAGAAAATAAAAAAAATTGTGGAGCATTGCCAATGGCAAAGCCATAAGATTCAAATTTGTCATCAAAATTTTTATGTATAATATCACTTGGATGGGAGGATTCAATTTGCCAATGCCTTAGGGATGGAAATGGGTTTTTACACTCTAAAGAGTACTATAACAAGTTGTGTGCAAGAGAACATCAATGTTATAGTGATTGAAGAGAAAGAAGACCCCCTAACAATAAGAGCTATTATGTGTCACACTCGATCATTGGTGGCTATCTTAAGAATAATCAACATGGCAAGGACATTTACTTAAGTCAATTTTTCCAATTAGACCAATTTGGAGGATTCCTTCTGAAGAAGGGTGGCTCAATGTGAGAAAATATATGATCAGAGCATTGTACAGTGACAAGGAGGCTCATAACAACATATGACTCCTCATCATAAGTCATCAACTAATTTATAATCCCCACAGAGTATTCAACCCCCGGCTTAGATTCCATGAGGTTAATGGGTCCCTCAGTAGTAGCCAACATCTCAACTAACACTACTAGCTAGGTTGGTGGGATCACCAATGCAACTACAAAAAGGAACAATGTCCAAGTCAACAAAGGGGAAGAAGTGAAAGTCTAATTGTTTCAATTACACTCCCATTGCTGCCCTTGTTTTATGATGCTAATTTAGGGGATAAGTTACTTAACCCTAAGTGATTCTTGAGAATCGCAAAGCAAGTGCATGCATGAGGAGGAACCAAGGCTATAAAGAATAAGAGCACAACTACACCAAATGGTCAAGAATTTTCTAAAGAAATGTTGTAAAATTTTTGAGAGAACCCTATCTTTTGTTGTATCACTTTTGCTTATAAAAAGAATTTGTCACATTAGGGATGACTCTTCTCCTCGCTCCTCTTATTCTTTCTATAAACCAAAGTTAAGATCAATTTTTTTGTGTAAAGAATATATATTAATAGAATCAGATATATTTTGCATTATAAAATTGTGCAACCGTGATAGTTAATATAATAATACAAAAATATAGGGTCTATCCCAAAACTTGATGTTTTGAAATTGCCCCAAAAAATTTAAGACTTATCTACTAAAGAAACATGGCAATCCTTCACATAGGATTTTGAAAAGAAACTATTGGTATAAATTCTATAAAATATGCCCAAAATTAAACAAAATTTGCAAAAGATTTAAAAACTAATATTGGATAAAGGCATGTTGACTATTGGCTTCCTCCTATTTCTTTGAGATGGCCTGAAAGTTCTTGTCGATGCCCATCCTTTCCACGTCATGATGCTATTGTTGGATGACTTCTTCTTCTTTCATTTCCTCAACCACTAATCCAATATATAGTCTAGCATTTGAGGAAACAAAATTGGGACTTCTATCTAGATTCGCAACCATTTGATGAAGGATGACACACTCACCTTGAAGGGGTTTTGTTTAATTCTTCTCACAATGCAAAGTTTCCATTATGGAGGCATATTCGTTATTTCTATTTCCTCCCAAGAGTACATCCTACTAATCACAGGGAAAATCAAATTCCTATTATCTGCAATAAGACTTTCTCGTCTTCTCAAAACTCTATGGATATCAATGGTTTCACATAGTGGGCATCTCCGAGAATGTGAATGGTTTTCCATTTTGAAATCACTACATAATGCCTACAAATCCCCCCTTCCAACTCCCATAGGCTCGACTAGAAACAGACTACCATAACCAATAACCAAACCCTTTTCCAACATCCCCTCAAACAATTGACAATAGAGGAAAATACCATAAGAAGAAGAGTATGTTCCTCATAAATTTGGAAGACAAACCTTTTGATTTTCCATTGAAAGAGAGTGGTGCTTCATAGGAATCTTCAGAAAAATTATTATATTTTCCTTTACTTATAGAGTAGTGTTCTTTAACTTAGTTAACATTAACAATTATACCATAGCAACAGAATAAACAATGGACAAAGTACACAAGAGATTTATCTTGGGAAAACCCCAAATGGGGGAAAAAACTAGTAACCTTTCTTAGATAGATTTCATTTACAAAGAAAGTCCAATCAGATAAACCCTAGCACATGTGCTAGCTCAACCAGAAATACCACCCTAGCTGCAGCAACAACACCATACAAAGGTAGCGCACCTCCTCAAGGAGTAGCACACAAGAGAGAGATACTAAAAGACTGAACAAGAATAAACTGTGCAGTTGCAGCTACTGCGAAACCTCCTCCAAACTTGCACCTTGCTTCTATGTAGCTAGGAGAGTGTGAGCGAGTGAACAAATGAGCCAAGACGTCCTCTATTTATAGTCTTTCTGGACACTAGATTGGGCCGACTTCTTCTCTGGACATGTGTCTTTTCATTATTACTTTATTCTTCTGGGTTGACTTCTCTTCTAGGATATTTAAATATTTGTTCAATGGATTTCTTGCTTCCGGAATCTTCTTCGCATCTAAGAAAGGTCATCTAGGAGATAAATATCCTCCCATAGCTACTAAAACATCAACACTCCCTCTTAGATAGGGATGCATCTTTCACGATGTCGTCATTTGGTAGTCCACTGACTACTTTGCAATCTACTAGCAGGCACACGGCTACTACAATGTCTTCGGTAGCTCAAATCATCAGGCAAAATCTCTACGATCAAACAGTATCATACACAACTACATCCAAACGATTTGGTAATCTCCATGACAATCGGCTAGTAGCACACAACTACTACAATGTTATCCAATAGATCAAAATTGTTTCCAAGTAGTGCACAACTACTGTCTAGTGACACACAATCACTTCCAATGGAACACATCCACTATAGTAGCACACAACTATTGTCTGGAGTCACACAACCTCCTCCAGTGGAACACATCCATCGAAGTAGCACAGAGATAATATCTGAAGTCACACAGCCTCTGCCAATGTAACACATCCATCGAAGTAGCACACAACTACTGTCCAGAGTCAGACAACCTCCACCAGTGGAACACATCCACCGAAGTAGCACACAACTATTGTCCAGAGTCACAGCCTCCGCTAGTGGAACACATCCACCGAAGTAACACACAAATAATGTTCGAAGTCACACAACCTCCACTAGTGGAACACATCCACCGAAGTAGCACACAACTATTGTCTGGAATCACACATCCTCCTCTAGTGAAACACATCCATCGAAGTATCACACAACTACTGTCTGGATTCACACAGCCTTCACCATAGTCTTACAACTATGCATGTGATGGTTCTTCTCTCAGTAGGTCTGACATTGCATTACCCCCTCAGTCACCTCACATGACTGATCCAGGGAACCCTTGGCTAAAGGGGTTAACTTGCATGATAAGAAATATCACACCTCCCTCTCATTGAGGGTGGACATTCGAAAACACTCCAAGCTTTTCCCTGAAGTACTCATACTTCACTCTTGACAAGGGCTTGGTGAGAATGTCTGCTATCTGCTCATCCGTGGATATGTACCGGAGCTCCACAACTCATCTTTGCACCATGTCCCTGATGTAATGATATTTGATCTCTATATGCTTAGACCTGTCATGGAATACATGGTTCTCGGTAAGCTTCACGCAATTTTCATTGTCACAATGTATCAAAGTTGGCTCCAATTCTAGATCAAATATCCCAGCTAGCAATTTTTGAAGCCACACTGCTTCACAACTTTCCAAGCTTGTTGCGATATACTCTGCTTCTGATGTATTGAGTGCCACTGATGTCTGCTTCCTACTCAACCATGAGATCATGCCTGATCCCAGACTAAAACAACATTCAAAAGTACTCTTTCGATCCACTGCACTCCCTGCCCAATCAGAATCTATATATCCCCGCAACTTCACATCTTCACCTGAGACATATCTCAATCCATATCCAATCGTACCATGAAGGTACCTCAACATATGCTTTGCTACCATCCAATGTACTTGTCTAGGTTCAACCATGTGTTGACTCAAGGTATTCACTACAAAGCACATGTCTGGCCTGGTGTTAACCAGGTACATCAAGGATCCAATCAATTGTTTGTACATTGTGGGATCCACCAAATATGAAGATTTTTCACTCAAGAGATTCAGATTTACCATCATGGGTGTGGTCATGGACTTAAATTCCATCATCCCGAATCTTTATAGAATCTCAACAGTATATTTTCCTTGGCTAAGGAAAATCCCATCTGATCTATGCCACACTTCCAATCCAAATAAGTAATGCATCAAACCTAGATCCTTCATCTCGAACTCTAAAGTGAGCTCCCTCTTACACCCATCAATGAGCTTCTCGCCCCCTGTTAGAAACATGTCATCTACATATAGAACCAATATCAATGGGCATCCATCCTCAACCTTATAGTAAAGGTTGGGATATGCCTCACTCTTGGTAAATCCCAAGCTCATTAAATATCCATATATCTTGGCATACCATGCCCTGGGTGCTTTCTTCAGCCCATACAAGGCCTTCTTCAGTGTGCAAACATGGGACTCCTTCCCATGGATCACGAAGACTTGTGGTTTTTCTATGTATACTTCTTCCTCTATTACACCATTCAAGAAAGCAGTCTTGATGTCCATCTAGTGTAATTTCCATCCCATTGTGGAAGCAATCGTAATGATTGATCTAATGGAAGTGTATTTTGCTATAGGAGCAAAAGTTTCGCCATAGTCTTCTCCCTCTTTTTGGGAGAACCCTCTAGCCACAAACCTTTCCGTGTAATTCTCTATACTGTTGTATGCAACATGCTTGATCTTGTAGATCCATTTGGAAGTCATAACTGACTTCCCTTCTGGTCTCGGAACGACCTCCCATACATCATTCTTCATGATGGACTGATACTCCTCCATCATGGCATCCTTCCATTCTAGCTTCTTGGCAGCTTCTTCAAAAGTGGAAAGTTTTGAATCAATGATGTTGCTCATTAGTGCCACATACATGGAAAACTTATGTGGTTTCTTTCTCTCTCTAAAGGAGCCTTTGGGAGCTGCATGTCCTTCAACTTCCTGCAAGGTGTTTCAAATCCAAGCTGGTCTTTTCCTGGTAGCCACAACTTCTTTAGGTATATCTATAGGTCTTTTTGACTCTACCATATCATTCTCGACTTTTGGGATGGTTTCTTCAGGTGTAGAGTCTACCATGGCTGCATCTTTGGGAGCCTCTTACTCTATTTGGTCCTCATCCATGTGAGATTACCTTGATCTTATGAAGGTTTCATCTTCGTCAAATGTTACATCCTGGTTTATCTCGATCTATCTATGCCCTCGAATGTAAATTCTATAGGCCTTTGAAGTCTCATTGTATCCAACGAATGTGGCCTTCTTTCTTGAAGGTTCCAATTTCGTTCTCTTTTTCTTGGGAACATGTATAAACACTGGACAACCAAAAATCCTCAAGTTATTGACTTCTGGCTTCTTTTTGGTGAACACCTCTTCAAGTGTTTTTTCCCCCAATATCTTATGAGGGCTTATGTTATGCACGTATACAACTGTATTGGATGCTTCTACCCATAAGTGCATGGGTAGGCCCTAGTCATGTGTCATCGCTTTTGTTTCTTCTATGATGGATCTATTCTTTCTTTCTGCAACCCCATTCTGTTGGGGGTTGTATGGAGTTGTAAGCTCCCTCTTAATCCCAGCTTCTTGGAAAAAGTCTTTAAATTCCTTTGAGGTGTACTCACCTCCATTGTCAGATCTCAAAACTGTAATCTTCCTCTTAGAGAGATTCTCAACTAAAGCCTTAAACTCTTGAAACTTGTTAAAGACTTCATCTTTTTCTTTCAAGAAGTAGATTCATGTCTTCCTAGAATAGTCGTATATGAACAACACATAGTATACAAAGTTTCCAAGCGATGGCACCGTCATCTATTTGCATACATCTGAGTGTATGATGTCCAAAATACCTTTGGATCTGCTATCACTGCTTGCAAAGCCTCCCTTGACATTATTTCCAAGTGCACAACCTTTGCATACTTCGTCATGGTCTATCTGGATTTCTGGTAGCCCTGTAACCATTTTTCTCAAAACTGGTAATGCTTTATAGTTCAAGTGAGCAAGCCTTTGGTTCCATAGTTCACTAGAAGTAACACTATTGTGTATAAGGGCTTGTTTTTGGTGTCCCTTCAACTTATACAGTCCTCCTTCTCAGACACCAATCACAATGGATTTATTTATGTTTGAATTCTTGGGTCGTAGAAGGACTTGGTCATCCACAAAAGCTACCCTAAAGCCTTTATCTTCTCAAGATGAAATAGATAAAATATTCTTCTTTACGCCTTGTACAAATAATATATCTTTAATTGAAAGAGGGTTACCTGAATCAAGTTGTAAGGAGGTTTCTCCAACGCCTTTGATTGCATGCTTGGAATCGTCTCCAAGCACCACTTGAAGTGAAGAGTCATTTTCTGTTAATTTTGATAGAGTTTCTGAATCCAGTCATATGCTTGAAAGCACCGCTATCTATGAGCCAAGTATCGCTTTCTTAAGTGATGTTTCCGGTGAGTGATGAAATGAATACAAATTCTTCATCTTTGGGTTTGTGTTCTTCAGCATCAATTGCATGTGCATGGTGCTTCTTCTTCTTTTCCTTCGCATGTTTGTGAGACATTGTGCAGCATAATGTCCCATCTTCCTGCAATTGAAGCATTGAACTTTTGACACATCCCTCTTACGACGTGGCTTCTTAGATCTCCTTGGATTTCCTTCTTCTCTTTCCTTTCTCTTCTTCACTTGTGCTGCAAGTGCTTGGTTTTCCTCATCATATACCTTTTATTTCTTGGACATGAATCTAGATTCCTCTTGAGAGCAATCTGCCCATAACTTGTCAAACTTGGGTAACTTCTTTCTTGCACAAATTCCTTGGACAAATGGGTCCCAAGAGGGATGGAAACCATTTAGCGTAGTGGTTACTAGCTCAACATCTTCTATTGTATCTCCAATGGCTGCTAACTGGTCTTTGATATGTGAGATCCTTGTAAATAAGTTGGATATTGTTTCTGACTTGTTCATAGTCACATTTATGAGTCGATGTCACAGGGTAATCTTTCGACTGGTGTTCTTGCTTTCATAAAGTATGGTTATGGAATCAAACATCTCCTTTGCAGTTTTTAGTTCTGATACATTGGGTATCAGTTGATCCTTGATTGAGTTTGTCAATATCCTCTTGGCCTTGACCTCATTCTTCTTGAACTTTGCATTTGCTTCTCCGTCTTCAGTTTCTGGAATCGTTTTCTTGACGTCATCTAATAATTCATTCTCTTCTAGAATGATTTGTATTCTATGTTTCTAGGATCTGAAGTTGTCTGCTCCATCCAATCTGTCTTCTACTCTCATGGTGGAAGACATTATATTGATGGAAACCCTAGCTTGGGAATTTTCTGCAATTTCCAAATTCCTTCAGGACATAGGGCACACTGCTCTGTGTAAAGGGTAGTCCCAATGCCTTTGGGATAGTGCTAAAACTAGCTTGATAGGGTTATTGCACAGCAGAAGCGTGGTGGGTCCATAACCTATTATATTTTCCTTTACTTATAGAGAAATAGTGTTCTTTAACTTAGTTAACATTAGCAATTATACCATAGCAACAAAATAAACAATAGACAAAGCACACAAGAGACTTATCCCGGGAAAAGCCAATATGGGGGAAAAACCCAACAACCTTTCTTAGATAGATTTTGTTTACAAATCAGATAAACCCTAGAATAATTGCTAGCTCAACAAGAAATATCACCCCAGGTGCAACAACAACACCATAAAAAGGTAGCGCACCTCCTCAAGGAGTATCGCACAAGAGAGAGATACCAAAATACTGAACAATAATAAACTGTGCAGCTACAACTACTGTCACCTTCTCCAAACTTGCACCTTGCTTCTTTGTAGCTAGGAGAGTGTGAGTGAGTGAACAAATGAGCCAAGACACCCTCTATTTATAGTCTTTCTGACAACTAGACTAGGCCAACTTCTTCTCTGAACATGTGTCTTTTCATTATTACTTTATTCTTTTGGGCCAACTTCTCTTCTAGGGTATTTCAATACTTGTTCAATGGATCTCTTTGTTCCAGAATCTTCTCCACATCTAAGAAAGGTCATCTAGGAGATAAAGATCCTCCCGTAGCTACCAAAACATCAACAAAAATCACTAGAGTCTAAGCCACAAAATCAAGCCACCTAATCAAGTCTAACAAGCCACCAGAGTGAGGTCCAAGAAGCCACCAAGTGAGCCACCCAAGCAAACCACGATCCTAAATTCATGGCTGGCGCTCCGAAAGAAGGGGGAAATAAAAACCCAATTCAAACTGGCTTGAAATAGAGCAGTGCACCACAATGCAAGAAACCACAAAGTCTCATCTATAGGCATTCTAGAATAGTCCTCCAAGACCATTATCCTACTTGTGAAAGAGCCCAAGTCACGTCACAATTGATTAGCTTACTTCAACATTAAACCACAAGTGTGTATAGCCTACCACGGGGGTAATTCTCCTTGAATGTTGAATTCCATGATTTAATCGCCCTTGCCAATTGACTTTCATGCCATGCTTATTTGCAATTATGGATTAAAGAGTTAAGAAATGGGGGTAGATGATACCCCATTTTTGGTTCTTAGAACTCCACAATCTAGATAAGAGGCCATATTGGCCAAATGGTTCGTCTGTTGATTGAGCTCCATTAAGACATCGTAATATTCTATGAATTCAAACATGTTAGCTTCCTTCTGTGTTTTACATATAATCCTTACCAATTTTCCATCATTCAAAGAGGAGGAATTATACATCAGTTTGATAATTATAGTTGAATCCCCAATAATGATTAGACTCATAATTTGTCTTGCATCAAACAACTTCAACCCTTGGAAAAGAGCCAATGCCTTAGCCTGGTTATTTGACACTCTATCCAGGCCCCATTCAAAGGTTATTTCTTGATTCCCTTAGGATCGAGAGTGACCCCCCCCAACACCCACACCTACCGCCATTTTCAGTGTAAAGGATATTGGGAAAGCCTAGGACAGAGGATATTTAACCTGCATAGTGCCATTTTTTGTATTGATTGAACTGTGAAGTGAGTATTTTGTAATCAAGAAAGAGGAAATTTTTCCACTCATGAATAATAAAACTTCATCATGCTATCATTATTTCCCTGCTAGTTTATTATTTCATTTGTTTGTAAAATGAATTAATGGATTTATGTCTTTGAGCATGCCAAATTAATTTGCTTTCTCATGAAATGAATGTTTGGAAAGTAGTGTTTGACCTCCTCTACAATTCATTTTTATGATTTCATTTATTTTATTTTCTCAAGATATATTTATGATTAAGGTATCATTTTGATTATATAAAAAAATAGTTGTCTCTGTATGTCTAAAGCTATTCTAAAGTTTTGCTAATCAATCCCCCCCCAAAAATATAGCTCAATCTATTTCAAAAATTTTAGGCTACAACGATGTTATCTTCTTGAAATTTGACATGTGCATTTTGTGAGGATATTTTATTCATTAAAGGTGCCTCCCTTCTGATTTCAGAATCAACTCAAAGATCTAGAGCAACAGAGGAATAATTCCTCCACATATTCCTTGTCATTGTTCATGTGAAAGAAGGAACAATATGGGGGACAACACATGGATTTGTAGATAACTTATGCATAGGAATCTTCAAAAAAATCACCAGATTCTAAGCCACAAAATCAAGCCACCCAAGCAAGTCTAACAAGCCACCAAAGTGAGGTCTAAGAAGCCACCAAGTGAGCCACCCAAGCAAACCACGATCCCAAATTTGTGGCTTTGTTGGTGGTCCAAGATAGGGGAAAATAAAAACCCAATTCAAACTGGGTCAAAACAGAGCAGTCCACCACAATGCAAGAAACCACATAGCCTCACCTACAAGAATTCTATAATAGTCCTCCAAAACCATTATCCCACCTGTGAAAGATCCCAAGTCACTTCACAATTGTTAGCTTACTTCAACATTAAACCACAAGTGTTTGAAGCCTACCACGTGAATGTTGAATTACATGATTTAATCGCTCTTTCCACTTGAAATGCCACTTGGATTTTATGCCATGCTTATTCATAATTATGGGTTAAATATTTAAGAAATGGGGGTAGATGATACCATGTTTTCTGTTCTTAGAGCTCCACTATCTAGATGAGAGACCATATTAGCCAAATGGTCTGCTTGTTGATTGTGCTCCCTTAAGACATGGTAATATTCTATGAATTTAAACCTGTTAACTTCCTTCTATGTTTTCCATATACTCCTTACTAGTTTTACATTGTTCGAAGAGGAGGAATTATACATCAATTTGATGATTATAGCTTAATCCTCAATAATGATTAGACTCATAATTTCTCTTGCATCAAGGAGCTTCAACCCCTGGAAAAGAGCCAATGCCTTAGCTTGGTTATTTAACGCTCTACTCAAGCTCGTTCAAAGGTTATTTCTTGATTTTCCTTAGGATTGAGAACGACCCCCCTTTCCCCCCCAACCCCCACACCTGCAACCCCTAATTTTTTGTGTAAAGGATATTGGGAAAGATTAGGATAGAGGATATCTAAACCCCATAGTACCATATTTTGTATCGATTGAACTGTGAAGTGAATATTTTATAATCAAGATAGAGGTCAATTTTCCACTCATGAATAATAAAACTTCATCATAGTATCATTATTTCCCTGCTAGTTTATTATTTAATTTGTTTGTAAAATGAATTAATGGATTTAAGTCTTTGAGCATGCCAAATTGATTTTCTTTCTAATGAAATGAATGGTTGGAAAGTAGTGTTTGACCTCCTCTACAATTCATTTTTATGTTTTCATTTATTTTATTTTCTCAAGATATATTTATGATTAAGGCATCCTTTTTATTATATAAAAAATGGTTATCTTTGTATCTCTAAAGTTATTCTAAAGTCTTCCTAATCAATCCCAAAAAGAAAATATATCTCAATCTCTTTCAAATTTTTGAGGCTACAATAATGTTATCTTCTTGAAATTTGAAATGTGCATTTTGTGAGGATATTTTATTCATTAAGGTTACCCCCTTCTGATTTCGGAATCAACTCAAAGATCTAGAGCAACAGAGGAATAATTCCTCCACATGTGCCTTGTCATTACCCATGTGAAAGAAGGAACAATATGGGGGACAACACATGGTAGATAACTTATGCATCCAAAATATATGGAGTAGGAGATAAATTGAAGCCTTTGGGATGCAAAATCATGGTTTTGGGAATGACCATTGTTTGTATCACCTCTAATGCATGAATTGGGTCCCCAATACTTTGGTAGAGTAAAGAGGGGATCCCATATTTGTATTAGGCACCCAATTTCAAGTATTAGGGGTGATTTAAATAGTTCATATGGCATGAACCGTAGTTTTGGGGCCTAATTCTTGGATATTACCCAATCCATGTCTTTTGGACTCAAAATCCATCTACAAGGCATTAAACCATGATATAGGCCTTGGATATGGAATTGTTTCCCTACTTAATGATTAAGGATCTAATTTCATCGATTAGGAGTGATACAACTGGTTCTCATGGTCTAAAAAATGGCCCAGGACCTTAAAATCAAGGATTTTACCTAATCCATGTTTTTGGGCTCATAACATTTTTACTAGGTGTTCTTCATGGAAAGCTTATCTACATGACCTAAATATATTGTAAAACCTTATTTTTGACCATTCCATTGTATGATTTTACACATCTACAATGCCTAATCAAAGATCTACAATACCTAATATATCTAGAAGGCCTATTACATCTTGAGGTTCTAATTAGGGATCTAGAGGGCCTAATTAGGGATGCATAGGGTATAATTAAGAATTTACAAGGCCTAATTAGGGATATACAAAGATTTAGTAAGGATTTACAAACCCTAATTAAAGATTTGTGTGGCCTAATCATTAGTTACTTGATGGTTTTTATGCAATTTCCTATGAACATCCCCACATAGTTGTGTGTAAACATATTGTGATTGCATTATATCTTAAGTGTGATATGAGTAATCAATTTTTTTTTGGCAAGGTTTTAGTTTTAAAGAATGCACACAGATTTTGGAAAACATCATAGTCATGTTTTATTGCCCATTTTAGAAGGAATTTAGTTTTAAATAAAACAAGTGCATTTTGAAGAACATTGTCCTTGTGTTATTAAAAACCAACATGTTGGATGTTGTGCTCTCTTTGGTTTTACCTTTCACATACTAAACCAAACTTGTTGGATTGGACTACAAAAATCAAACTAAACACAATTTTTTGAATTTCACGTTAATATCTTTGATTTTAACACTATTTTTAATATGATAAATATACTAAGAAGTGATCTCTCTGGGAACATAACTTTACTTCATGTGGGCCTTATTATTCCTTGCAATATTTCTCTATAACATGTTTGAGAACAACGTCCCACTCATCACCTTTAGGTGTCTTTCAAATGTGTAAGCACAAGCGTTCAAATATGTGCATCTACTTCCATACACAACTCTATCTTCATGGAGAAAAACAAGCATCACATTGATGGGTGTTTTCATGAAAATTGGTCTATAAATTTCACAATTTAGAGTAATTCGAGATAACAAAAAATAAAAACTAGGATCCAAGTAGGTATGAGTCATATGCGTCCTTATTTTCTTTCACAAGTTTGTTGCACTAAAAAAAAGTAAAGTCCTTTCAAATTCCAGTTATTCGAATTATGGCATGAAGTTCATTGTGTTTGTTAATCATGTCTAAAATTCCATCTCAAATGTTAATCCAATTGGATATTATGCTCTTCCAAAAGTTTGCACTTATTTGGGGTAAATTTATTAATATTTAAGTATGAGGGGTAAAAAATTATATTTTCTCCAGTCTAGAGACTAAGAGATAAATACCCCAGTCTAAAGACTAAGAGATAAATACCCAATCCAAGGTGAATTAAGTTTCAAGCTACATTTTATATTATTAATCTTTCATTATTTAATTTAATGTGATACCCCTATTAATAAGGGTCAAGCAAGGAAGGATTTTGAGATATTTGACCTACATTACAATCTAGGACAAGGAATAAATGCTTGTAGGAAATGTGTCATGCTATATTAAAGTAAAAATTTCTCATTGATACAACATTAAGGATGGTTGCAAGATGGATAAACAATATGGCCACAAAAGTAAGGAAAAGTAAAAAAAGTGTAGAAGTGACTATAATTTTGGTCATGGAAGGGGGAATAATGTGTTGTATAATATTAATCATTAACACATGAAATGTTTAGTTTTAATACAGAACAATATAATTAAGCTATGTGTAGTTTTAATTAGATTAACATAAACCATATTATGTGCAATTTGTAAAGAACTTAAAATAAATAATTAACAAAACATGCTTAGCCTTCATATGTGTGAATGCAATTAGTAAGAAGTTGTAAAACCAGTTGAATAGCCACCCTTAGTGTAGGCACTTTGGCACAAAGGATTACCAAATGTGTATAGTCTATGACTCTATAAGTGGTATAGAAATAATATGGGTCAATTGGTTCTAGCTCGGGTGGTTGAGAGGAGGAATTGTTACCCTACCCACACATGTTCAAATCCCTCCTGTGACATGTTCATTCTTCGTGAGCCAGTTGTTGATTAAGGCTATTCATGAACCATGAGGAATATCTCACTAAGTGCTTATGGGCTAGAGGGTGGGGTTACAAGTTACATGTAAACAAAAATAATGGTACAAAATAAGCAAAGATCATAAAATTTCTAAGTATTCTATGTTCAATTCATGTAAAGAGCATGGTAGTGGAGGTGATCTCACAGAGCCTACAATGAACAAGAATTCACTAAGATCATCTTAGATTTTATAAGAGTACATGATACATATGTATACAAGAAATGGATGATTAAAAGATCAATCAAGGTGATTCCTAATGGTCAAATTTATACATAGGGAACATATATGAGCATTCAACATCATTCCCTGAAATCAAGTCGACCATGAGTGCACTAACTTGGTCAAACATTATTGTTTGACGAGAAAAACTTTGACCACACATGCCATCATATGTGTGATTCCTCTATGTTGTCATGTGGTGTGTTGCACTATCATTAAGATGGAATGATGTGCTAGATCAAGATGTGATGGTGCTAAATATATCTAACACAATCATTGAAGGTATAGCATGACAATGGTCTAGCATTTGTTGCATGCAAGAAGCATTACACAATAAAGAATTGGCATTGGTCATGCAAAAGAATCGAACTACAACTCTTGTAAAGATTTAGGTGTTACATAGTTCTAATATGACAAGACTTGTTAAATCTTAAAGTAACATAGCATTGTGTGAATGTATAGATCAATTATCCTTCATGGTAGCAATGGCCCCCGTAAATGCATCATAGATAGAAGTTTTGGCACCCATTGTGTGAGGATAATTTGTTAAAAATAGGTTTGCATGGAATTATCCATAAAGTCAATAAACTTATGTTGCATATGCTCAAACATAAATACTTATCATATGATGGAAACTTGTCTACTTTTGCAATCCTAAAGAAACAAGTAGCATGGTTGAGAGCATGCCATGTCATCTTGCCAATGATTCATTTAGATTAGCTAGATGTGCGAAAATTAATATCCATGTCAAGTATAGTTTCACGTTGTAGTGACAATGATATACTTAGGAACCAGAGGTATGTAAGGCTGCAGAAACTCAACATTAAGCACTATATGTACCACAATTTATGGTGACATTTTGAACTTGAAATCTTTATCACCACATTTCCCAATGATCATGTGTAGGTCTTATTAAGGTGGCCTAAACTTACAATGTCAAAGCTTGAATATTTTCTTCTTGATATGCATCTATACCTTGTCCCCAATGGAGAAGTTATGTTAGATGCAATGTTTATCATGACATTGTTTATACTTTTATAATGCATGTCATATAACACACATCAACTTGTCACTACACATTTTGAATCTGCTTCCTGGAATGTGCTTCTTTGTCAAATTGATAAATAAGTTCTTACCATTAATGATGCTTGATAAACAACATCAATAAGCACTTCATGCTAAAATCCATTGTAGTCAAATGCATTGCACTAAGTAGATTTGTGTTGATCTTGATGATAGTTGTGATAGATAAAACCAAATTATCCTTGCAAGTGCAAGGGTGGCAATGATTTTACATGTGAAGTGAATGTATAAGAGTCGTGTTCATAACTTTGGTCTAAAAATATATTTACGGATGAAAGGATATAAATATCTTCATCCTTCTCTCCAGCATGCTATAGAGGGATTTTCATAATTTGGAAATAGATTTAGGATCACTTTTTGTTATAATGGATGCGAGAAATCTAAACTTGACATACATGCACAAAGAACATTTCCGTTGTGTCTTTTATTGAGTCAAGTTGTTTAGAAGGCACTAGGATTGCCATATTTAATAACTAAGTGAAAAACAAAAAGATTAGTGCATCATGGTTTTAGCACATTGTTGATAGTTCGGTTAGAAAAACTATGGAGACACATTCCCCACATGCATAGAGGAGTGAAGGTGGTGTGTACATATGCTACTTCTTATTGGTCAATTTAAAAATTGTGAAAACAACACAAGCCTTGATGTATTTCTCTACATCTAAGTGACATGACGTTGGTAATATTACTTTTGAAAGAATCCTAAGGTCTTAAGAATGTTGAAATAACCTATTAACTTGGAGTAATATGTTAGAGTATTTTCTAATGTTTTCGATTGGCCACATTTACTTATGTGCTTAGTATCATTGTGATGACACGTGTAATAATTAAGGTTATAATGGTTAGGCATTATTATTTATTGGACTTATGACAACCATTATTGTTATGTTATGGGATCTACGTATATTTTATGTGGATATTATTACTTAAATATGAATTTTTCTAGTTCCTTGTTGCTTAATATGGACTTGCTCCTTTTGGACTTTGGTGCAAAAATTTTTGCACCAAAAAACGGTTTGCATCTTGAGAGATTTGATCTATTTTAACACTTCATAAATCATGATATATACAATAAATATCCACAATCCAACATTTCATGAACACACTATGTCAAATGAAAAATAAACTAAAATGTATCTCTACACACATGCATAAATGAGAGTATAAGTGATTACATGTATAGAATTTCCTAGTCACTAACTCTACGAGACACCATCAACTTAACATGGTGAACCAAGTATCTTGAGTGATACTAATGTTATCACTCCAGGAAACTCTCCTAGGCTGTAAGTCGGAGATGCCTGGTAACTAACTCTTTTTGAAGCAATTTTCTAAATAAAATGTGAATTTTGAACAAGTCGGATGACTGGATCAATTTTCACTCAAATCATGCATAAACACATCAAGATGGACAAGGCTTTCAACCACAAATGTTCAGGGAGTTGGCAAATAAGTGATGAATGAAGAAATAATTCTTATACCAGCAGAATCACATATAGACATATATGAATGGCCGATTACAAAAATCATAGAAATATTTGCAGAGTTAAACTTATGAATGCAGCGATAAGATGACAGTTATCTAGCATTAGACAAGCATAACAACATGAATAATATCCAAGTGCAAATATAGAATAGACAGGAAGGTGAAATCTGAACAGGTATGGCAAAAGAAGCTTGTTTTACTTCATATGGAAATGAGAAGTTCTGAGTTACATAGTCTGAACTAGTCTCCAAGGTCGAACCTTTGGTTCTTGTTCCTTTCTAATATTTATCAGATTACAAAACAATTATTTGATCCTAAAAACATGGATCAAATCAACTAAAGATAGCAAGTCAAAAACTGTTGCAAAATAAGTGGGATATTCCCTGAAAACGAGGTCAATCCCTGATTTTCCTCTGTTGACCGTTGATGATGTGTAGACAACCTTCCAAGGCTAAAAGATCATTCTCCCATGGAGACCAAGTCGAGTTGGCTGATGTGGAAAAATAACCTGCTTTTTAGTTCAAATGAAATTGCCCATATGCCTTTGAAATAATTCTTTTCTTCATCATATATAAAAAATGACAGCTGAACTGAGTCTGGTAATTCATTAGGCATGCATTGGAAAAGGTTCCAAACCTTTTCATATCAAACATCCCCGACCTGTGCAAAAACTTATTTGAATTCTGGACACACAGAATTTCGGTGGTTGACTGGAACAGTTCCTGGGTGAGTTATCCACCGAAAGCGCCTGTTTCGGTGGTTAATGAGCACAGTAGGGCTCGCCTAAACCACCGAATGTTGCACTTTGAAGGCCTTTCAAAATTGCAAAAATGATTGCTTTGAAACTTCTTTTAACACTCATGCTTTCTGAGATACTGTAGTTTTGATTCGAGCAGACCTTCGAATCTTAGTGGACTGTGCAGGAGAATCTGTTACATCTATTATGGTTGTGGCCAGATTGGCCAAGGTGTCTAACCCGGTTTGTTCCTCCTCTGATGATTCAAACTTCTTTAGCTTGAGCCTTAGGACCCTTAGCTGCCTGTATAATTTCATGTTTTCTCTAATCAACTCTTTGTTTCTACCTTTGATTGAGTCATGCTTTTCTTTAAGGGTTTCATTCTCTTTGAATAGCTCAGCAACCTTCTCTGTTAGATCTGTGTTTGCCTTTTTTATTACCCTCTCAAGTACTTCCATCTCATAAATTTCTCGCAGAAGCTTATTGATTTTCCTGGTCTTACCTTTCTGAGGCTTGCTAGATGAAGCTTCTGCTTTCGGTTGCCTGTGTG
>JZKD02S0650896.1:75029-100574 GCA_000966675.3 Picea glauca | reverse complement strand
CATGCCTTCTGCCTCGACCCCTTTTTCTGCCGAAAATGAACACTTTCGGTGGTTAATGAGCACGCGGTGGGCTCGCCTAAACCACCAAAACCTGATATTTTGCTTTCTTCTTGACCGAACCAAAATCAACATGACCTTTGAGATTATTTTGGGAAAACAGACTTTCCGATCAAATGCTAAAAATTAGAAATCAAATTTGGGAACTAACCTATCATCTAATAATCAAATAAAACCAAAGATTTATTTGGGGAGTTAACAACTAAGAAGTGATATCTCTAAGAACATAACCCTACATCATGCAGGTCTTGTGATTCTCTACAATATTTCTCTATAACATGTTTGAGAACAATGTCCCACTCATCACCTTTAGGCATCTCTCAAATTTGAAAGCACATGCATTCAAGCATGTGCATCTACTTCCATACACAACTCTATCTTCATGGAGGAAAATAAGCATCATATTGATGGGTGTTTTCATGAAAAATTGTCTTCAAATTTCACAATTTAGAGTAATTTATGAAGAAAACAATTATGATCCAAGTAGGTGTGATTCATCTACGTCCTTGTTTTATTTCACAAGTTTGTTGCACTAAAAATCAAGTAAAGTCCTTTCAAATTTCAATTATTTTAATTGTGGCATGAAGTTCATTTTGTTTGCTAAAATTCTATCTCAAATGTTTAATCCAATTGAATACTATGCTCTTCTAAACTTTTGCACTTATATGGGGTAAATTTCATAATATTTAAGTATGAGGGGTAAAAAATTATATTTTATGTAATCTAAAGACTAAGAGATAAATATCTAATCCAAGGTGAATCAGGTGTTAAGCTTGATTTGATATTATTAATCTTTCATTATTTAATTTAATTTAATACCCCTATTGATAAGTGTCGAGCAAGAACTAGGGTGGTGGATGCAGTAAGGGTTATCACAAACCCCCGAGGAACAATAGAAATTAAATTTTCTTGGGGTCTTGACACATCTACCAATAACTAGGTCGAATCCTATGCATTATTACAAGGCTTGAAAATCACCATCAACCTTCGCATTCAAAATTTGATTGTGGTGACAGACTCAAAAATTGTTATTCAACATATGGTTTTGAACACCATTCTATTTGATATCCTCTTGGCATTTGTGATAGAGCAGATAAATCAAGTATCAAAACCATTCTCTAGTGTGCATTTCTATCATGTTTTAAGGGAAAATAACACCTTGACAGACAATTTTTCCAACCAAGATACTTCAATAATAGAGGGGGAGATTGTTATCAATGGAAAGGCATACACTTGACCTATAACATGATATATTAATGGAGGACAAGGATGTATCATTCAATGAAGGAGGCATATGGCTCAATGTAAGGTAATCTTTTCATATGGAAGTGTTATGAGAAGCGATGCTTCCCATCTCCTCACATGCCTCAACAACTTACCTCACACAATTTTGAATTCATGGAATGTAATTCTCTTTACCATTGTGGGATTATGGCTCTATGGATTAGCTTTCTTGTGCCAAGTTTCTGGTCTACATGTTCAAGCTTCGATATGATGAATTCTAGTAATTGGGTCCAACTTATAAGTGTGGTTTTATTTCTCTTCCATGTCACGGGTAAGATGACATCCTTGTTTTGTACTTTTTCTAAAGAGTTTGCAGTCAATGGGTTTTTTACAAGTTACAATTTTGGAGATTTAGTCATTGTTTCGGTTTTATCCTCTGGGGATTATGTTATCTTGTTGGATGAATTTCAGTTATCTCTTGGATATTTTTTCCTTTCGAGTGAGCCCTCTTTCAATTCCCCCCCCACCAAGATTGAATTGGATTCTTTTGGGTAAGGAATGAGTTTACACTATGTTCTGGATGGTTCACTTTTTCATGGTATTCTTTGTTATAGCACCCAGATAGTTCAACCACAAATTCTTTGTCACCACCTTGGACTCCCCTACTCAACGATTGTTTGGGTGGTTATTTCTTCATCTGCCTTGAGTCAACCTTGTCTTTATTTTGGGATCCAAGGGACCTAATAGTGGATCAAGTGATTGATATTGTAAATGGTATTGTGTTTCTAATTTTGCAGTTGGAAGTATATTATTTCATTTCTTAGATGGATTACAATGAGATTTAGGATATAAGGTATACATTGCAAATCCATAAGGATGTTATTCAAGGTAACACAAGCTCAATCATTAAGTCTACAACAAAAATTCATGAGAAATATCATCACATCACCACCTAAATTGCAACAATTATGGGAACCTTGGTGCAAAAAAAAAAAAAAAAAAAAATGTTCTATAGGAAGAATGTGACATTCATATGGTAGTCAAATTGTTAAGGGTAAGCTATCTGGAGCATCCAATCAAGTGCAATTAGTTAACTCAAACTGTGGGAGACTGAGGGAAGAAGAAACAATACATCAACTCCCTAAGAGCATGGAAGTTGTAAAGCAAGACTCGGACCCAACCAAGGCAACATTGGAAGAAGCAACCATCAGTCATTCCTTTTTCTAAGTCTTTATGTTTTACAAAGTGCTCAGGGTTTTAGGTTTATTTTGTAGAATCTACACCACTAAGATCTTATGGGATGTTTTGTACACTGACATAGTTATGATGCACAATTATGCTATATTAAAGCAACAATTTCTCATGAGTATATAACATCAAGGATCGTTGCAAGATGGATAAATAATATGGCCACAAAAGCAGGGAAAAGTAAGAAAAGTGTAGAAGAGACTATAATTTTGATCACACAAGGGGGGATAATGTGCTATATAACATTAACCATTAACACACGAAGTGTCTAGTTTTAATACCGAACAATAGAACTAAGTTATGTGTAGTTTTAATTAGATTAACATAAACCATATCATGTAGAATTTGCAAAGAACTTTAAATAAATCATTAACAAAAGATGCTTAGCCTTCATATGTGTGAATTCAATTAGTAAGAATTCATCAAACCAGTTGAATAACCACTCTTAATGTAGGCACCAAGGCACAAAATATTACTAACTATGTATAGTCTATAAGCAGTATAAAACTAATATGGGTCAATTGGGTCTAGCTCAGGTGGTTGAGATGAGGAATTGATATCCTCCCCACACAGGTTCAAATTGTTGAGTTTTCATAAGCTAGGTTAAGCATGTAGTTCATTTAATTTCATCATTTCTTAACCATAAACAAGAATTTTGCAGCAACCAAGATCACAAGAAGAAACACCATGCACAAGTACACAAGATATATCCTGGGAAACCCTTCTCAAACAAGGGAGAAAAACCCACCCAAATCATTTTCTATATTCTTCAAGAGAAAGACCTTTCACCACCAAGAATGACTTAGCACACAAGAGGGTGCTTAAGCCCTAGAAACCCTAGCGCCCAAGAGAGGTGCGCATCTTTTCCAAAGAGAAGTACTAGTTGAAATTTCCAAAACATGTGAGGAGGATATGATTCTACAATGGAGAATAATATCCTACTTATATTAGACTTTGACTAATTTAGCAAGGGCGTCTTATTGGCACAACATGGCCGACCTCTCTATGTCAAATACATTTTATTATTATATTTATTATAATTAATATTCACATTATTAATTATCTTCTTTGTATTAATCATATTAACATAGGGCCGACCTGTACCCTTTACATAATAACTAGGGTTACATGTAGGTTTTACTCTTGAACAATATATAAAAAAGGATCTGATACATCCACTAGGGGCCACATCCATAGGGATGCCATAAATCCGAGTCACTGCATTACACAGATGAGCCAAGTCCTCACACGTTCACCTATCCTCGTCCATAGGCACGTCAACTCTACAGATCTGTGTTCCCACTGCCACCAATATGAGGATCATCTGGAGTCTTCACATCAACTCTGTTGTTGTTCAGAGGAGGCCATCACATAATCTTCGTTCTTATTCTCATGATGATGTGCCCAACGCTTTTTTGTGATTTCCCACGTTCACCATGTGCTCACCCATATGCATGTCCTAACTCAACAGATCTCTTTTCCACGGGATGATCATCTGGAGTTATTCTCTCTCACGTCATGGAGGAGGCCATATACATTCCTAGCCCCTGTCCCAGGCTGGAACCACAAACCCTTTATTAGGGGCTTTCTCTTAGGTTTGTAAGCTGAGAGTAAGACTCCACAAAGCTACTATATTGCACATCTCACAGGTTTATAAGTTGGAGGATGTCTCCTATAGCTGCCTTCATCAACATTCCCTCTCATCTAGGGAGGAATTCTCCATCATGCCAAGCTTCTCACGGAAATACTTGAACTTTGTCTTGGCAAGTGTTTTAGTGAAGATATTAGCAATTGTTCATGGGTGGAAAGATATTGAACATGTATTGTCTTCCTCTGTACCATATCTCTGATATAGTGGTACTTGATTTCAATATGTTTTGATTTGTCATGAAATACTGGATTCTCTAAGAGCTTCACACAGCTTTGGTTGTCACAATGAATGGTGTTAGGATCCATCTTGTTTTCAAACAAATCTGTCAAGAGTTTGTGAAGCCAAACAACTTCATGAACTACCACACTTAGTGAAATGTATTCTGCCTCTTCCGTACTCAAATCCACAAAGATTTGTTTTCTGCTGCACCAGGAAACCATGGTTGAACCTAGGGTGAAGCAACTTCCTGAGGTTCTCTTTCTGTCTACTACACTTCCTGCCCAATTTTCATCAGCATACCCTTCCAGTCTTAGATCCACATTTTTTGCATATTTTAGGCCATAGCCAATAGTGTCATTTAAGTATCTTAATACGTGTTTGGAAACTATCCAATGTGTCTGTTTTGGTTGGCTCATAAACTGGTTAAGAACATTTACTGCATAGAAAATATATGGTATGGTGTTAACCAGATACATCAAGGATCCAATAAGTTGTTGATATAAATGTAGATCTACGTCTCCGGAATCGGTATCATTCATCTTCTTCAGATCCATTACCATTGGGGTTGGCATGGATTTACAATTTGTCATTTGGAATCTTTTCAGAATCTCCAAAGTATATTTTCCTTGGCTTAGGAAAATCTCGTCTGATCTCTGCCATACTTCTAGTCCCAATAAGTAATGCATTTGGCCCAAATCCTTCATTTCAAATTTGGCAGTTAATGCCTGTTTGCATTCAACAATGAGTCTTTCTAAGCCGGTGATGAAACGATCTTCCACATATAGGACTAGAATCAAACATGTGTTTCCATTAATGCTATAATATAAGTTTGGGTCGACTGAGCTTTTATTAAAACCCAAACTTATCAGGAAACCATCAATTTTCCTGTACCAAGCACGTGGGGCTTGTTTTAATCCGTATAGGGATTTATTCAATATGCAGACATGATATTTTTCATTGTGTATAACGAAACCTTCTAGATGTTCAATGTAGACTTCTTCCTCAATTTATCCATTGAGAAAAGTTGTCTTTACATCCATCTGATGTAGCTTCCAGCCCATGGAAGCAGCTAGAGAAATGATGGATCGAATGGAGGTATATTTGGCTACTGGTGCGAAATTCTCGTCATAGTCAACTCCCTCTATTTGTGATAACCCTCTGGCCATGAATCTATCTTTATATTTTTCAATGCTTCCATCAACAACATGTTTGATTTTGTAAATCCATTTGTAAGTTACTACAGACTTCCCTTATGTCCTTGGGATAGCATCCCATACATCATTCTTTAGTATAGATTGATATTCTTCAGTCATGGCATCTTGCCATACTTGTTCACCCAAGGCTTCTCCATGACAGGTTGGTTCTGAATCAATAATGTGAGTCATAGTTGAAAGGTAGCTAGAGAATCTCTTAGGTTTTTTTATTTCTCTAATTGCTCCTTGTGGAGATTTATGTCTTTCTGCTTCTTCTAACGTTTGACATGCCCAAGCAGGTCTTTTATGTCCAATAGTGATGTCTCTAGGTACATTACTTGGGGCAACCGAATTTGCTGGAGGAGCTGGATCAATTTGTGTTGTAGGCTCATATGGAGCACTATCTGTCTCCCTCTGAATTTTTGAATGAGGAGAAGGTATTGTTTCACCATCTATTTCCATCTGAGCTTCTCTGGATTTCTAGAAGGCTAGATCTTCTTCAAAGGTGAAATCTATGCTTACTTCAATTTGTCTTTGTCCTAGGATGTAGATTCAGTATGCTTTTGAGGATTCACTGTATCCTACAAAAGTACCTTTCCTTACTAAAGGTTCTAATTTGGACCTCTTTTCTTTAGGTACATGAAGGTATATTGGACATCCAAATATTCTGAAGTGTTCGATTTCACATTTTACTTTAGTGAATGCTTCTTTTGGAGTAATGTTTTTTCAAGATCTGATGAGGGCTACGATTTTGAACATATATTGCAGTCATGCATGCTTTTGCCCATAGAGTCATTGGTAGAATATGATCATGTATCATTGATTTAGTTTCTTCAATGATGGTTTTGTTCTTCCTTTCAGCAACCCCATTTTGTTGAGGGTTGTACAACACTGTGATCTCCCTCTTGATCCCTGCTTCAATACAAAAATTGATGAATTCATTTGAGGTGTATTCTCCTCCATTGTCTGATCTCAATACTTTGATTTTTCTTCTGGTCAATTTTTCAACCTAAGCTTTGAATTCTTGGAATTTGGCAAGGACTCCATCCTTGTTCTTCAGAAAATAGATCCAGGTTTTCCTGGAGTGATCGTCTATGAATAATACAGAGTACAAGTACCCATTTAGTGATGCTATGGTCATTGGCTCACATACATCTGAATGGATCGAGTCCAAGATTTCCTTGGATCTGTTGTTACTGCTAGGAAAGGATCCTTTAACATTTTTACCAAGAGTGCACCCTTTGCAAACGCCTTCATGTTGGATCTGGATCTCTGGTAGACCTGTTACCATTTTCCTTAGAGCTGGAAGAGCTCTATAATGAATGTGATCAAGCCTTCAATGCCATAGCTCACTTAGACTGATAGTGTCATGTAGTAAGGCTTGAAATGGTTTGACGGTCAACTTCTATAGGCTATTGTCTCTGACGCCGATTACTTTGGAAGAGATTATATGAGAGTCTTTGTGCCATGTAAGGACTCTCCCTTCTGAGAAAGTGATTTTGTAACCTTTGTCTTCAAGAACCAAAATAAAGAGAAGGTTTCTCTTCATTCCTGGTACATATAAGACCTCTTCCAGTTTGAGCTGCATATTTGAATCTAGTTGGAAGGTGGAGGTTCCAACTCCTCTCACGTTATATCTAGAATCATCTCCAAGGACCACATGTAGATATGTCTCTTTCTCAATGAAGTGTGTTAAATGATTTATAATACAGGTCATGTGCTTGGAAGCACCACTATCAATTTGCCAATTGTTTTCATTGATAGGAACCATACCTGAGAGTGTTGAGATGTTGATGTCTTCATTGCATTGGAGTTTGGTGTTGAGCTTGCTTCCCATCGTGAAATTTCTCATCTTCACAAACCCTTGTCAACTAGGCTAGAAAAACCTAACGGCTAGGCTAGGCTAGCACTTTTAGGTTTTGTTGGGCTTATTACTGTCAATAATAAGCATTTGAGTATGATAGCTTCTTCAAGAAATTCTCTGAAATAAGATTTAGAATTTTCTATAGAATTTTTTCGAAACCCTTTCTAAGTCTTTTTCAGCCCAAGCATCCAAGTTATGGTGGTGGAAATTCTCTGAAAAAGGAGGCCGTACGGATTTTCTGGAAACCCTAGGAGGGTCGTACGATTTTTACAAATTAGAGAGTAGATGTTCTGGAGAAGGCTTGTGCAATGGGATCTTCAAGACCTGTGCTCTGATACCATGTTGAATTTTCATAAGCTAGGTTAAGCATGTATTTCATTTAATTTCATCATGTCTTAACCATAAACAAGAATTTTGCAGTAACCAAGATCACAAGAAGAAACACCATGCACAAGTACACAAGATATATCCTGGGAAACCCTTCTCAAACAAGGGAGAAAAACCCACCCAAATCCTTTGCTATATTCTTCAAGAGAAAGACCTTTCACCACCAAGAATGACTTAGCACACAAGAGGGTGCTTAAGCCCTAGAAAACCTAGCGCCCAAGAGAGTTGTGTACCTTTGCCAAAGAGAAGTACTTGCTGAAATTTCCAAAACATGTGAGGAGGATATGATTCTACAATGGAGAATTATCTCCTACTTATATTAGACTTTGACTAATTTAGCAAGGGCGTCTTATTGGCACAACAAGGCCGACCTCTCTAAGTCAAATACATTTTATTATTATATTTATTATTATAATTAATATCCACATTTTTAATTATCTTCTTTGTATTAATCATATTAACATGGGGCTGACCTGTACCCTTTACATAATAACTAGGGTTACAGGTAGGTTTTTCTCTTGAACAATATATAGCAAAGGATCTGATACACCCACTAGTGCTCATCCACTAGGAGCCACATCCATAGGGATGCCATAGACCTAAGTCACTACATTAAATAGATGAGTCAGGTCCTCAGATGTTCATCTATGCTCGTCCATAGGCACGTCAGCTCTACAGATCTTCTTTCCCACTGCCACCAACAGGAGGATCATCTGGAGTCTTCACATCAACTCTATTGTTGTTCAGAGGGGGGCATCACATCATCTTCATTCTTATTCTCATGATGATGTGCCCAACGATTGTTTGGGATTTCCCACGTTCACCATGTGCTCAGCCACAGGCACGTCCTAAATCAACATATTGCTTTTCCACTGGATGATCATCTGGAGTTCTTCTCTCTCACGTCATGGAGGAGGCCATATACATTCCTAGCCCCTGTCCCGGGCTATAACCACGAACCCTTTATTAGGGGTTTTATCTCAGGTTTGTAAGCTGAGAGTAAGACTTCACATAGCTGCTATATTCCACATCTCACAGGTTTGTAAGCTGGAGGATGTCTCCTATAGCTGCATTCATCAACACAAATATCACTCGTGACATGTTCGTTCTGTGTGAGCCAATTTTTTATTAAGGCTCTTCATGGACCATGAGGGATATATCGCTCTTGCTTATCGGATAGAGTGTGGGGTAATAAGTTACATGTAAACAAGAAAAAATAGTACAAAATAATCCAAGATCATAAATTTTCTAGGGAAGTATTCTATGTTCAATTCATGTGAGGAGTATGGTAGTGGAGATGATCTCACAAAGCCTACAATGAACACACATTCACTAATATCTTCTTAGATTTTATAAGAGTACAATACATATTTATACAAGAAATTAATGATTAAATGTTCAATCAATGTGATGCCTGATGGTTAAATTTATGCATAGTGAAATCAACATCATTCCCTGAAATCAAGTCGACCATGAGTGCACTAACCTGGTCAAACATGATTGTTTGACTAGATAAACTTTGATCACACATGTCATCATCTGTGTGACTCCTCTAGGTTGTCATGTGGTGTATTGCACTATCATTAAGATGGAATTATGTGTTATATCAAGATGCAATGATGCTAAATATATCCAACACAATCATTGAAGGTATAGCATGATAACGGTCTAGAATTTTTTGCATGCAAGAAGCATTACACAATAAAGAATTGGAATTGGTAATGTGAACGAATAGAACTGCAACTCTTGTAAATCTTTAGGTGTGACATAGCTCTAGCATGGCGAGACTTATTAAAATCTTAACACAAAATAGCATTGTGTGAATAGATAGATAAATTATCCTTTGTAGTAGCAATGCCCCCCATTAATGCATTGTAGATAAAAAGTGGTGGCACCCATTATGTGAGTATGATTTGCAAAGAAGAGGATTGCACAAAATTATCCATCAAATAAGGAAACATATGTTGCATATGCTCAAGCATGAAATACTTTGCCTATGATGAAAACGTATCTACTTTGACAATCCTAAAGAAACAAGTAGCATGGTTGAGAGTGTGTAATGTCATCTTGCCAATGATTCATTTAGATTAACCAAGTGTGCTAAAATTAGGATCCATGTCAAGTATAGTTTCATGTTGTAGTGATAATAATCTACTAAGGAACTGGAGGTATGTAAGGTTGAATCAAATCAACATTAAACACTCAATGTATCCCAATTTATGGTGGCATATCGATCTTGGAATCTTTATCACCACATTTCCCAATGATCGTGTGTCAGTCTTATTGAGGTAGCCTGAGATTGCAATGTCAAATCTTGAATATTTTCTTCTCGGTCTGCATCTATACCTTGTATTGAGCTGAGAAGTTATGTTGGATGTGGTGTTTATCATGGCATTGTATATACTTTTACAATGCATGTCATAGAACATCGTCAACTTGTCGTTGCACATTTTGAATATGCTTCTTGGAATGTACTTCTTGGTCAAATTATTTCAATGGTAATACATATTTTCCTACCATGAATGGTGCTTGATAAACCACATCAATAAGCACTTTGTGCTAAAATCCAATGTAGTCAAATGGATTGCACTAAGTAAATTTGTGTTGATTTTGATGACAGTTGTGATAGACAAAACCAAATTGTCATAGCAAGTACAAGAGTGGCGATGATTTTACATGTGTAGTACATGTATAAGAGTTGTGTTCATAAATTTGGTCTGACAATATGTTTATGGATGAAAGGACATAGATATGTTCAACCTTGTTTCTAGCATGCTTTAGATGGATTTCCATAATTTGGAAACACATTTAAGATCACTTCTTGACATAATGGATGTGAGAAATCTAAAATTGACATACAAGAACAAAGAAAAATTCCATTATGTCTTGTATTGAGTCAAGTTGTTTACAAGGCACAAGGATTGCCATATTTAATGAGTGAAAAACACAAAGATTAGTGTCTTGTATTGAGTCAAGTTGTTTACAAGGCACTAGGATTTCCATATTTAATAAGAGAAAAACACAAAGATTGGTGCATCATGGTATTAGCATATGCTACTTCTTGTTGTTCAATTTAAAAATTGTGAAAACAACACAAGCCTTGATGTGTTTCTTTACATATAACTGACATGAGGTTGGTAATATTACTTTTTCAAGTATTCTAAGATATTAAGAATGTTGAAATGACCCATTAACTTGGAGTAATATGTTAGAGTATGCGTTAATGTTTCCTATTGGCCACATTTATTTATGTACTTAGTGTCATTGTGATGGCATGTGTAACAATTAAGGTTATCATCAATGAGGCATTATTATACATGTAATAGGGAGTCATTGGACTTATGATAACCATTATCGTTATCTTATGGGCTCTATGAATAATTTATGTGGATATTATTACTTATATGAATTTATCTATCTCCTTGTTACTTAATATGGACTTGGTAGGTGAATTTTTGCTTATCCCACATTCATTGGGTGAAGTGGTGTTCTCACCATTGAGGAGGTCTTGAGGAATTTACTCATCCATTTTGTGGATCAATTTATAATGAATATGTTATAGAGCTCGATGCTTGAGGAGCCTTTAAGGCCTATTGTAACAAGGTTTTAGAGAGTAACAACAAATTATCTTTGATAGTGGATGTTTCCTATACATATTACAGAGATGTTACCACTACAAATCTTGTTGCACTTAATCTCCTATTATTTCCATTGATGTTCTTATGTTAACAATGCATGCCCATTGGATATTAGATGGTTTTATATCAATTATTTCTCTCTCTATTTCCTCACATCATATAAGATCATGTTTTTCTAGCATGATATCAAATCTATTGATCTAGTCTTCTCGAATCAATCTTTTAGCATGCCGGAACTTTGGTGTGGAAGTATTTTATGTATGATATGTAAATGAGGGACTTATATCCCACTTTCTCTAGCAACATGTATTCTTTGCGGAATTTAATTTCTACTCTTTATCTTAGCCATATTCTCAGGATTGCACAAAGATGAGTGTTTGCACAAAAGCGACTAGGCCTTTGTTTCTCAACCCTATATAAGTATATGTGTACCTTTGAATGGTTGAAAGGTCTTTGTACTCAATGTAGTCTGCACAAAATAAGAGGCTAGCAATGGAAATAATAAATGGGATATTGAGTGCAAACTATTATGTTCTTCCTATGGTTGCAAATCTTGTGATATGCCAATAGATGGCTCAGTGTTGTTTCAATGAACATATTTCTTTTTGGGTATGGAGTAGTGGTATTCTCAAAGAATTAAATAAGGAAGTGAATTGTAGAAATTCCTTTGCATATATTATCTTAGTACACCGGAGCATCAAACAACCCGAGTGAACTCAACACAATACACCATTCTAGTCAATGATATTTTAATTTAAAAACAGATCATGTAGCAACATATGCCAAATTGATCAACCCTTTGATATCCTTCAAAACCACCACTCTCATTCATGATATCATTTGGAAAGACACTTCTTTCCAGTGGAACCATCCATGTATAGTTCTAAAGCCAACAACCTCTTCTCCTCAACATATGTTGGCGTCCATCAATCCATGGTAATCGGTGATGCCTCTATAGGATGCATATCAATTTGTTGCCATCTTATGCCTTGAAATGTAATATGGACATGTATACATTCATTCTAAATGAGCCTTGTCTTGATCGACCAACAAACCAAAATCATCTAGCTACGAATGGGGTCTCCTAGCATGCAAGATTGACTAGTAAAGAAATCCATTTGACCGGTGATTGAGAATTATCACCCAACAAAACAAAATTGACCAACAAAGGAGTAATATTGGCTAGAAATAAATTTAGTTGTCCGTGCAATGTAAATTCAACTCAACAATTAATTTAGATTCCCAAAGGAATGTGATCTTGTCTAGGAACGAAGGAAAGCATCCTAGGTGAGTGGGAAAATGTCCCAGCTAAATGTCCTAGCTATTCATAAAGTCACCTAGGAATTGAATCTTGCTCAAAGAGAGAGATGGTAGTCTATGGGAGAGATAAAATTTCTAACAACCATAAAAATGAATTTGGAAACTTCCTACAACAAACAAATTTTAATAGCCATCTATCTTTGACTTTGACGGGAAATGGATGATGGAAATTTCATAGATGTTGTGGTTCTTTATTTTCATTAGAATTCAATTACATGAAGTACTAATTTAAAAACACATAGGAATCCATACCTCATCTCATAAATGAATCAAACGTTGATAGCTCAACATAATGAAATCAAACACAATAAATCACCATGAAATCAAAATTTTACACTAGAAACCCATATGGGAAAACCATCTTTGAATGGGGCTCGATGTTTTCATTATGGAAATATGTGGTTACAATGCAGCTGATGCTCTTTGTGAATCCTCTTCCCCTTGGCCAAAAGACTCATTGCAAGTGAGAGTGAAGGAGGAAATAGGGAGAGCTAGGGGATAAGGGAAGTCCACCAACCATGGCTCTTCAACTCCCATTCCTCGGTATTCTCTCTTATTTGTTTCCTTTTCATTTAATTATTTTTACTTTTCTCTCACATATTCATTTGTATTATTCAAATTTACATTTGCATTGTTTTACATAGTCTGCATAACATTGGTTATTTTCCAAATTATCTTGTATACATTGAGTCTTACACATTCATTGGTTTGGATTCATTTTGGGTCACCTCCCACTGAGAGGATTTTTGGTATCCAAAATCTCAAGGAAATCAATCTAGATTAGTGTACTTGTGTCTGCTTCTCTGGAATGTGGCTTTGACATTGGCTCCTTGATATAGCTCTAACTTTGGCTCTAAGCCTCTGGCTCTGGTCCTTAGCTATGGATTTGGATCTCATTTTGGATCACTTATTCCTGCAATGCATAAATTTTCTCACTAACTCTCAGTTTTGAGCAATCTCCATATCCAGACTCTGGACTCAACATTCATTCTCATCTCCTTCTAAGTATTGGATACAATCCATCTTAGCAATCATGAAGCCAATTTGAATGTTGGCCATCTTGTTTAGTGTGATCCTAGCATGTTTCCATCACATATCAATCCTATGAAAGGAAGTGTGGCTTTCCTTCTATTTCTAGAATTAGTTTCTTCTTGGCATTGAAACAACTCTCCAATGCTTGCAAGTATGTCATGGAGTTCTCATGAACTCTTCTAAGGTCATTGAAATCCAAGCACCAATATATTGCATATATTCAATATGGGGTTCTTCATATGAAATACCAGAAACAAGAATCATATTGTGGATGCTCTCAACATCAACATGTTGTCCCTCTTGTTTGTGTTGTTTCCCTCATGTGTTGTTATCTCTCCTTGGAAAAATTCTATCACTTGTACTGGAGATGAAGGAAACACTTCATCTTCTTCAATATTCACTCTCCACACCCTTCTCTTGGATGTGCAGTTTCTGGGGTGAAGTTCTCGCTGAAGCCTTCAACACTTTGCTTCCCATTGTCCACTCAACTTGCAATGGTGGAAAAAAAAATTGTCACTATGGTATGGACTACTTGAGATAGTCCCTTTCTTCTTTTCCTTATGAGTTTGTTGTTGTATAAGAGAATTCTTATTTTCCTTGTTCCTTTGGAAGCAATCATGTGTGTGGCTTGATTCTTGCAGCAAGATGCCTCACAATAGACTTTCTTTTCACAATATGAGCATGCCTCTATGTACCAACAGTGGGAAACATTATGGCCTTTCTTCTTGCAATAGTGACAAACAAGGAATGTCTCATTTGATGGAGACCTCTTGGTCTTCTTCTTCTTCTTTCTCTGGATAAATGATTTACTACTTCTTCTTAGTGATGGTGCAGGTTGAGTCTTCAAGCTCTTCTCATTGCTTCCCTTCTTCAATCTACCACAAGAAGTATGAGGTGGTAGTGGGATTCCACCTTCACTTATTGTTTTTATTTCTCCTGATGAGTAGGCCCAATTCAATATGTCTTTATCTTTTAAAACAATTGTCTTCATGCACATGGGATTTTCCATTTTGACATCAAATCCTAGGTCTTCATGTTTGACCCACGGTGTGGCCACAATGGGGCCCAAGATTCCTTGTCTTGTCTTGCCTATCCATTTTCCATAATATCCCATCTTCCTTAAGAGTTTGGAACCAATGCCTCTAATATGCTTTTCAAATTCATGAAGTTTCTCTTGAGAATTGCCTACGGAAGGTGAACTTACCAAAGGTCTCTTGGTCATGGTGTTAGATTTTGCAGTGGAAATGGAAAGTGGCCCTACTTCTCGATGCACTTCGACAGTTGTTTGGAGCCTTGCCAATGCCTTCTCCTTCTCTTCCAACTCTTGCAGTTGATCCATCATTTGTCTGATTCTATCCTCTTGCCATTGATCCAACTAAATGAACTCCTCTCCCAAGTGTACAAGATGTGTTATGTGCTTGTCCCAATCTATCGTGATTTCAATAAGTAAGTCTTGATATTATTCAAAATTATTCTTGGGTGATGGTAGTAATTTGGAAGAGGTCTCAAGGGGATTCTCCATCTATGTCATTATCTTGTTAAACATCTAGAATTTCTCCTTCAACTGCTCATTCTCCTCTAGAAGTTGAGCATTGTTAACTATTAACTCTTCCAACTTGTCTTTGCTTACTTTACCCACCCTGAGGTATGCAATGTTCTATTCAAAGGCCTAGAAGCTATCATAGTCAAGGATGCAACTACTCTGATACCATCTGATTTGTAAATGAGGGAGTTATATCCCACTCATTTCACCAACATGGATTCTTTGTGGAATTTAATTTCTTATATTTATTTTAGCCGTGTTCTTGAGCCTATAAAAAGATCTTTGTATGTTTAAAAGACACTCGGCCCTTTTTCCTCATCCGTATATAAGTATCTTTGTACTATTGAATGATTGAAAGGTAATTTTCATCAATGTATCCCACAGATAAGAAGTGACTAGCAATGGAAATCATAAATGGGATATTGAGTGAAAACTACTCTATTCTTCATATGGTTGCAAAACATGTGATATGCAAATAGATGGCCCAATGTTGTCTCAATGGACATACTAATTTTTGGGTATGGAGTAGTTGTATTCTCAAATAATTAAATAAGGAAGCGAATTGTAGCAATTCCTGTGCACATCTTATCCCAGTACACTAGAGAAATAAACAACCTGAGTGAACTCAACACAATACACCATTTTGGTCAATGATATTTTAATTTAAAAATAGATAATGTAGAAATAGATGCCAAATTGGTCATCCCTTTGGTATGCTTTAGAACCACCACTCCCATTCACAACATCATTTGGAAAGACATCTCTTTCCAGTGGAACTGTCCAGTAAAGTTATAAAGTCAACAACCTCTTCTCCTCAACATATGTTGGGCGTCCATCCACCCATGGTAATTGGTGATGCCTCTACAACACACATATCAATTTGTTGTCATCTTATGCCATGGAATGTAATATGGACATATAAACATTCATTTTGAATGAGCCCTGTCTTGGTCGACCAACAAACCAAAATAGTCTAGCTATGAGTGGTGTCTCCCAACAAACACGATCGACTAATAAATAAACCCAATCGATCGACGGTTGAGAATTATCACCCAATGAAACAAAATTGACCAACAAAGGAGTAAGATTGGATAACAATGAATTTAGTTGTCTAGGAAATGTAAATTTGACTCAACAATTAATTTAAATTCCCAAGGGAATGTGAGCTTGTCCTAGAACAAAATAAAATGTCCCAGGTAAGTGGGAAAATGTCCTAACTATTGTAAAACATCCCATTTATTCATAGAGTTACCTAAGCCTTGAATCTTGCTCAAAGAGAGTGATGGTAGTCTATAGGAGAGATAAAATTCTCTAACAACCATAAAAATAAACTTGGCAACATCCTACATCAAACAATATTTAATAGCCATTAATCTTTGAATTCGATAGGAAATTGATGATTGACATTCCAGAGTTGTTGTGGTTCTTCATTTCCATTAGAATTCAATTACATGAAGCAATTTAAAAACACACAGGAATCCATATCTCATCTCATAAATGAAGCAAACAACAAATTGATATCTCAACATAATGAAATCAAACACACGCAATCACCGTGAACTCAGAAGTTTTACATTGGAAACCAAAATGAAAAATCCATCTTTGAATGGGGATAGGTGTTTTCATTATGGAAATCTATGGTTACAGTGCATTTAATGCTCTTTGCGCATCCTCTTCCCCTTGGCCAAGAGACTCATTGCAAATGAGAGTGAAGGAGAAAATAGGGAGAGTTATGGGGTAAGGAAAGTCCAACAACCATGGCTCTTCAGTTCCCATTCCTCAACCTTCTCTCTTATTCGCTCCATTTTCATTAAATTGTTTTTTTCTTTTCTCTCACATATTTATTTGTGTTATTCAACTTTACATTTGCATTGTTTTACATAGCTTGCATAACTTTGGTTAATTGTCGAATTGTCTTGCAGACACAAAATCTTACACATTCATTGGTTCGAATCCATTCCAAATCACACCTCCCCATTGAGAGGCTTTTTAGTCTCCAAAATCTCAAATAAACCAATCTAGATCATTGTACTTGTAGTTGCTTCTATGAAACATGGCTTTGACGTTGGCTCTTGGTTATAGCTCTAACTTTGGCTCTAGCTTTGGCTTGTGGATATGGCTACTAGCTCCGATCCTTCGTTATGGCTCTAGATATGGTTCTAGCTCACTTGTTCTCGTAATGCATAAATATTCTCATTGAATCTCAGCTCTGAGCAATCTCTAGATCCGAACTCTAGACTAAACACTCATTCCCATCTCCCTCTGAGTCTTGGAGATAGTCCATCTTGGAAATCATGAAGCCAAGTTGAATGTTGATCTTGTTATTCAATGTGATTCTAACTTGCTACCATCACATATCATTCCTATGAAAGGAAGTGTGGCTTTCATTCTCTTTCTAGGATCAATTGTTTCACAGTATGGAAACAACTCTCGAAATCCTGCACATGTTTGCAAGCATGTCATGGATTATTCACGAACTCTTCTAAGGTCATTGACCTCCAAGAACCAATATCTTGCACATATTCGAGATGGGGTTGTTCAGAAGTAATACCAAAAATAAGAATTGGATTGTGGATGCTCTCAACATCAACATGTTGTCCCTCTTGTTCGTGTTGCTGCCCTTTTGTAATGTTATCTATCCTTGGACAACTTCTGTCACTTGGACTGAAGATGCAGGAAACTCCTCATCTTCTTCGATCTTCACTCTCCACACCCTTGTCTTGCCTATGCATTTTATGGGGTGAATCTCTTGATGAAACCTTCGACACTTTTCTTCCCAATGTCCACTCAACTTGTAGTTGTGACAAAGGTTTTTGGCATTGTGGTATGGAATTCTTGAAATAGTCCTTTTCTTCTTATTCTTATGAGTTTGTTGTCGTATAAGAGAAGTCTTATTATCCTTATGCATATGGAAGTAATAAGGCTTGTGGAATGTGGCTTGGTTCTCCCAGCAAGATGCCTCACAATAGCCTTTCTTTCCACAACATGAGCATGCCTCTATGTACCAACAGTGGAAAAAATATTGCATTTCTTGTTACAACAGTGACAAACAAGGAATGTCTAATTCGATGAAGACCTCATGGTCTTCTTATTATTCTTTCTTTGTCTAATTGGTTTGTTTCTTCTTCTGAATGATGGTGTAGGCCGAGTCTTAAATATCTTCTCATCATACCCCCTTCTTCAATCTACCACAAGAAGTCGAAGGTTGTAGTGGGATTCCACCTTCACTTATTGCTTCTCTTTATCCTAATGAACAACTCAAGTCCAGCATGTATTTAGCCTTCACAAAAAATTTCTTCATGGGCATGGGATTTTCCATTTTACCATCAAATCCTAGGCCTTCATGCTTAACCCATGGCATGGCTACAATGGGGCTCAAGATGCATTTTATTTTCTTTCCTAGCCATTGTCCATCATAATCCATATGCATTGAAATTTTTGAACCAATGCCTCTAATATAATTTTCAAATTCACTAAGTTGCTCTTGAGAATTGCCTATGGAAAGCGAACTTACCAAAGGGCTCTCGATCATGATGTTGGCTTCCATAATGGAAATGGGAAGTGGCTCTGCTTCTCGGTGCTCTTTGACAGTTGTTTGGAGACTTTCCAAGGCCTCTTCCTTCTCTTCCAACTCTTTTTGCAATTGGGACATCATCTATGTGAGTCTATCCTCTTTCCAACAATCCAACCGAATGACCTTTTCTTCCAAGTGTACAAGATGTGCTATGTGCATGTCCCAATCTATCACAATTACAATAAGGGAGTCTTGGTGTTATTCAAACTTATTCTTGAGCAATGGTAGTAGTTTGGAAGAGGTATCAAGGTGCTTCTCCATCTCTTCCATCCTCTTGTTGAGCATCTAGACCCTCTCCTTCAACCGTTAATTCTCCTCTTGAAGTTGAGCATTGCTAGCTCTTAATCCTTCCAACTTGTCTTTTCTTGCTTTACACATCCTGAAGTTTGCAATGTTCTATTCAAAGTCCTAGAAGTTGTCACAGTCACAGATGCAACTGCTATGATAACATTTTATATGTAAATGAGGGACTTATATCCCACTTGCTTCACCAACATGGATTCTTTGCGGAATTTATTTTTTGGTCTTTATCTTAGCCTTGTCCTCAGGCTTGTACAAATATCTCTATTTGTACAAAATCCACTAGGCCTATGTTCCTAAACCCTATATAAGTATCTTTTTACTTTTGAATGGCTGAAAGGTCTTTGTCCTTAATGTATCCTACACACAATAAGAAACTAGCAATGGAAATAATAAATGGGATATTGAGTACAAATTACTATGTTCTTCCTATGGCTACAAAGCATGTGATATGCCAATAGATGGCCCATTGTTGTCTCAATGGACACACTTCTTTTTGTGTATGGAGTAGTGTTATTCTCAAAGAATTAAATAAGGAAGAAAATTGTAGCAATTCATTTGCATATCTTATCCCAGTGCACTAGGGCATCAAAGAACCTAAGTGAACTCAACACAATACACCATTATGGTCAATGATATTTTAATTTAAAAATAGATCATGTAGCAACCGATGCCAAATCGATCAACCATTTGTTATCCTTTAGATCCACCTCTCTTTCTCACAACATCATTTGGAAAGACACCTCTTTCCAGTGGAACTGTCCATGTATAGTTCTAAAGCGAGAAACCTCTTCTCCTCAACAGATGTTGGGATTCCATCCACCCATGGTAATTGGTGATGCCTCTACAACATAGAGATAAATTCGTTATCATCTTATGACATGAAAATTAATATGGACATATAAACATTCTTTTTGAATGATCCCTGTCTTGGTTGACCAACAAACCAAAATTGTCTAGCTATCAGTGGGGTCCCCCAACAAACAAGATCGACTAGCAAAGAAACCTAGTCGAATGGTGGTTGAGAATTATCACCTAGTAAAACATAATCGACCAAAAAATGTGTAAGATTGGCTTGTAATTAATATATTTGTCTAGGAAATGTAAATTCGACTTAGCAATTAATTTATATGCCCAAGGGAATATGAGCTTGTCTAGGCATGTCGTAAAACATCCCAGGTAAGTGGGAAAATGTCCCAACTATTGGAAAACACCCCAGTTGTTCATAGAGTCTCCCAAGCACTGAATCTCGCTCAAAGAGAGAGATGGTAGTCTGTAGGAGAGATAAAATTATCTAACAACTATAAAAATGAATTTGGAAACTTCCTACATCAAACAAAGTTTAATAGCCATCGATCTTCAACTTCTATGGCAAATGGATGATGGGCATTCTGAAATTGTTGTGGTTCTTCATTTCCATTAGAATTCAATTACATGCAACAATTTAAAAACTCATGGGAATCCATATCTCATCTCAAAAATGAATAAAACAACAAACTAATAGCTCAACATAATGAAATATAACACAATCAATCACCATGAACTTAGAAGTTTTAAATTGGAAACCAAAATGGGGAAACCAACTTTGAATGGGGCTTGGTGTTTTCATTCTGGAAATCTATAGTTACAATGAATTTGATGCTCTTTGTCCATCATATTTCCCTTGGTAAAAATACCCATTGCAAATGAGAGTGAAGGAGGAAAGAGTGAGAGTTAGGAGGTAAGGGAAGGCCAATAGCCATGGATCTTCACTCACCATTCTTCAACCTTCTCTCCTATTTGTTTCCTTTTCATTTAATTACTTTTAATTTTCTCCCACATATTCACTTGTCTTATTCAACTTTACATTTGTATTGTTTTACATAGCTTGCATAACCTTGGTTAATTGTTGAATTGTCTTGCAGACACTGAGTCTTACCCAATCATTTGTTCAGAACCATTTTGGATCAATGTTATTACCAGGTTTAACAGAATCCATTAAGCTTTGAAAAATATTTTAGGGATTTTTACACCATCTTTTTGTAAAGATTCAAGGGATTTGGACATCATTTTTTGGTAAATTTTTAAGGGTTTTGAACTCCTTGTCTTGCTTCATCTCTCTATAACTAATATTTTATTTTTCAATAGTTTAGAGGTTGTTCTTGGTATTGGAATACTTATGTGGGATTTTACATAGGTTGAAGAATACTTATTTAAAGTTCATACAATTTGGACTCTCAATGTGACTAAAATCACCTCTTGGTGATAAAGTGAGAAGCTATTTTATGGAAAACGATGTAACTTAGATTGGATCTAAAGAAATTCTAGGCTTTAATCAAAAAATCATAAGGTAGGTTTGTATTTTGATTTTTCCCATATTCCACTATTTTATCTTCCAAATTTTAATCCAAAGTTGTATGAATGGACATACTGCTTTTTGGGTATGGAGTAGTTGTATTATAAAAGAATTAAATAAGGAAGTGAATTGTATCAATTCCTTTGCATATCTTATCCTGGTACACTAGAGAAATAAACAACCTGAGTGAACTCAACACAATACACCATTCTAGTCAATGATATTTTAATTTAAAAATAGATCATGTAGAAACAGATGCCAAATTGATCATCCGTTTGGTATCCTTCAGTACCACCACTCCCATTCACAACATCATTTGGAAATACATCTCTTTCCAGTCAAGCCGTCCATGTAAATTTATAAATCCAAAAACCTCTTCTCCTCAACATATGTTGGGCGTCCATCCACCCATGGTAATTGGTGATGCCTCTACAACACACATATCAATTCGTTGTCATCTTATGCCATGGAATGTAATATCGACATATAAACATTCATTTGAATGAGCCCTGTCTTGGTCAACCAACAAACCAAAATCGTCTAGCTCGAAGTGGTGTCGCCCAATAAACACGATCGACTAATAAAGAAACCCAGTTGATCGACAGTTGAGAATTATCACCCAATGAAACAAAATTGACCAACAAAGGAGTAATATTGTATAACAATGAATTTAGTTGTCTAGGAAATGTAAATTTGACTCAACAATTAATTTAAATTCCCAAGGGAATGTCAGCTTGTCCTGGCACGAAATAAAATGTCCCGGGTAAGTGGGAAAATGTACTAACTATTGGAAAATGTCCCATTTATTCATAGAGTTACCTAAGACTTGAATCTTTCTCAAAGAGAGTGATGGTAGTCTGTAGGAGAGATAAATTTTCTAACAACCATAAAAATAAACTTGGCAACATCCTACATTAGACAAATTTTAATAGCCATTGATCTTTGAATTCGATAAGAAATTGATGATTGACATTCTAGAGTTGGTGTGGTTCTTCATTTCCATTAGAATTCGATTACATGCAGAAATTTAAAAACACGCAGGAATCCATATCTCATCTCATAAATGAAGCAAACAAAAAATTGATATCTCAACATAATGAAATCAAACACAAGCAATCACCATGAACTTAGAAGTTTTACATTGGAACCCCAAATGCAAAATCCATCTTTGAATGGGGCTCAATGTTTTCATTATGGCAATCTATGGTTACAATGTAGTTGATGTTACAATGTAGTTGATGCTCTTTGTGCATCCTCTTCCCCTTGTCCAAGAGACTCTTTGCAAATGAGAGTGAAGGAAGAAATAGGGAGATCTAGGGGGTAAGGGAAGTCCAACAACCATGGATCTGCAGTTCCCATTCCTCAACCTTCTCTCTTATTCGTTTCCTTTTTATTAAATTATTTTTTCTTTTCTCTCACATATTTATTTGTGTTATTCAACTTTACATTTGCATTGTTTTACATAGCTTGCATAACGTTGGTTAATTGTTGAATTGTCTTGCAAACGCCAAATCTTACCCATTCATTGGTTCGAATCCATTTCAGATCACACCTCCCCATTGAGAGGATTTTTAGTCTCCAAAAGCTCAAAGAAACCAATCTAGATGATTGTACTTGTAGTTTCTTCTCTGAAACATGGCTTTGACGGCTCTTGGTTATAGCTCTAACTCTGGCTCTAGATTTGGATTTTGGATATGGCTACTAGCTTTGGTCCTTGGCTATGGCTCTAGCTCCAGTTCTAGCTCACTTGTTCCCGTAATGCATAAATATTCTCATTGAATCTCAGCTCTGAGCAATCTCTAGATCTGAACTCTGGATTGAACAGTCATTCCCATCTCCCTCTGAGTCTTGGATATAGTCCATCTTGGAAATCATGAAGCCAATTCAAATGTTGATCTTGTTATTCAATGTGATCCTAGAATGCTACCATCACATATCATTCCTATGAAAGGAAGTGTGGCTTTCCTTCTCTTTCTAGGATCAATTGTTTCACAGTATGGAAACAACTCTCAAATGCTTGCACATTCTTGCAAGCATGTCATGGATTTCTCACATACTCTTCTAAGTTCATTGACCTCCAAGAACCAATCTCTTGCACATATTCGAGATGGGGTTATTTAGATGCAATAAAAAAAATAAGAAATGGATTATGGATGCTCTCAACACCAACATGTTGTCCCTCTTGTTCGTGTTGCTGCTCTTTTGTATTGCTATCTCTCCTTGGACAACTTCTGTCACTTGGACTGAATATGTAGGAAACTCTTCATCTTCTTTGATCTTCACTCTCCACACCCTTGTCTTTCCTATGCATTTTTTGGGGTGAATATCTTGATGAAAACTTCGACACTTTTCTTCCCAATGTCCACTCAACTTGTAGTGGTGACAAAAGTTTTTGGCGTTGTGGTATGGACTTCTTGAGATAGTCCTTTTCTTCTTATGCTTCTGAGTTTGTTGTCATATAAGAGAAGTATTCTTATCCTTATTCATATGGAAGTAATAAGGCTTGTGGCATGTGGCTTGCTTCTCCCAACAAGATGCCTCACAATAGACTTTCTTTCCACAACATGAGCATGCCTCTATGTACCAACAGTGGGAAAAATTATGGCATTTCTTCTTACAACAGTGACAAACAAGGAATGTTTTGCTTGATGATTTTAAAATTCACCAAGTTGCTCTTGAGAATTGCCTATGGAAAGTGAACTTACCAAATTACTCTCGGTTATGATGTTGGCTTCTGCAGTGGAAATGGGAAGTGGATCTGCTTCTCGATGCTCTTCGATAATTGTTTGGAGACTTGCCAAGGCCTCTTCCTTCTCTTCCAACTCTTGTTGCAACTGGGCCATCATCTATGTGAGTCTATCTTCTTGCCAACAATCCAACTGAATGACCTTTTCTTCCAAGTGTACAAGATGTGTTATGTGCTTGTCCCAATCTATCATAATTGCAATAAGGGAGTCTTGGTGTTATTCAAACTTCTTCTTGAGCAATGGTAGCAGTTTGGAAGAGGTCTCAAGGTGCTTATCCATCTATTTCATCCTCTTATTGAGCATCTAGAACTACTCCTTCAACCATTAATTGTCCTCTCGAAGTTGAGCATTGCTAGCTCTTAAGCCTTCCAACTTGTCTTTTCTTGCTTTACACATCCTAAAGTTTGTAATGTTCTATTCAAATTCCTGTAAGTTGTCACAGTCAAGGATGCAACTGCTCTGATAACATTTGATTTGTAAATGAGGTACTTATAGCCCACTTGCTTCACCAACATGGATTTTTTGCGGAATTTAATTTTTGGTCTTTATCTTAGCCTTGTCCACAGGCTTGTACAAATATCTCTATTTGTACAAAATCCACTAGGCCTATGTTCCTCAACCCTATATAAGTATCTTTTTAATTTTGAATGGCTGAAAGGTCTTTGTCCTCAATGTAGCCTACACACAAGAAGCAACTAGCAATGGAAATAATAAATGGGATATTGAGTACAAACTACTATGTTCTTCCTATGGCTGCAAAGCATGTGATATGCCAATAGATGGCCCAATGTTGTCTCAATGGACACACTTATTTTTGGGTATGGAGTAGTGGTGTTCTCAAAGAATTAAATAAGGAAGCAAATTGTAGCAATTCATTTGCATATCTTATCCCAGTGCGCTAGAGCATCAAACAACCTGAGTGAACTCAACACAATACACTGGTCAATGATATTTTAATTTAAAAATAGATCATGTAGCAACAGATGCCAAATTGATCAACCCTTTGTTATCCTTTAGACCTGCCTCTCTTTCTCATAACATCATTTGGAAAGACACCTCTTTCCAGTGGAACTGTCCATGTATAGTTCTAAAGTGAGCAACCTCTTCTCCTCAACATATGTTGGGATTCCATCCACCCATGGTAATTGATGATGCCTCTACAACATAGAGATCAATTCGTTATCATCTTATGACATGAAAATTAATATGGACA
>JZKD02S0650896.1:17629-27846 GCA_000966675.3 Picea glauca | reverse complement strand
GAGTGGGTGAGTTGATGAATGGGTTTGTGTTCTTTATGCATCATTGAGCCATGGATAGATCCCAGCCATCAGATCTAGAGGCTAAGAGATATTGGTCATTGATCTCTTGGAATGATCTCGGGAGGGAGTAGTTGCACCGAACTAGATGAGTGGAGATTGGTTGCAAGGACCTTAGCGAATTCGGGGTTCTGGTACTCGATTGGGTGATGTTTCTGGTGAGGTGAGGCCCCCGGTTGGGGTATGGTTATGGGGACCAGACCACCGGATAACTAGCAACCGAGAAGACCTTTGTGTTAGTGTGTGGATCCACTAGATCTTGGTGCCCAATTTGGCATGGAGCCACCTCTCGTTGGTTGCGTAAACATGTTGGTCATCTATTGGCTGGGGTGTGCCAAGTTGGAGGGTTGATGTGTCATTATATGTCAATCCACATCAGTTGCTATGGGTGATGTGGAGCCACATGGGTGCCACATGGAGAAGGTGAAAGATTTCCCTAAAACTTTAAAAGGTCATAAATTTTGGTTCTGAACTTGGTTTTGAGCATGGTTACAGTCGTCGAAAAGATCTCAAAGAGCAGAACTAGATTATGAGATCAAAATTGGATTTAGAGGGGTGATTAATGAAGGTGGTTTGAGAAAAGAAAAGAGGAAATATATACACCCCTCCAACCTAAGAGAGTTTAGGGGGTTGGGTGTGTTACAGAGTGGTATCAGAACAGAGTCCAAACTCTAGGCCTAGAAGGGCCAAAGGTAGGCCACAGGGACAAGTTTGTATAAGCCTGAATCGAAAAGAATTGAGCCTACAAGACCTAAGGAACAAAATAGAAGCATAGGATCTGTGGAATTGAAAGAAGGCATTAAGACTGTGTACCCTAAGGACTTGGAATTCAACATTAGTGACAACCCTTAGGTGTTGTATGGATTCCATAAAATGAATGAACTTATTTAATAAGTTGTAATGTTATCTATCAACATGAGTGGACTGATCCTTTTGCAATTATGATTGTTGTATATATAAGGGTTAAGACCCTTATGGATAATTCCTTGTGATTGAGTAATTGATTAAGAAATGCAATGGTTAATCCATTTGGCATTGAAGTGGAAGAGATTTGTTGTTAGCTATCCTCTTATGGGTAAGTGGATGAATCTATGACTGAAAGGGTTATATGTGCCCAAGATTTATGGAAGAGGTCACATGCTTGGAAATTAGAGATAACAAGTCTCTACTAAGAGATTTAGGGACAAGAGTGCAATGAAAATACCATTGAAGTTCAATGAAGGGCACAATCAAGGCTCTGATTGGTGAAGAATAAATTCAAGTAACTAGGGATGGAAATGTTGGTGATGTTGTTGCATATAACCTTATGAAGTAAGACAAGGATTAAGAAGGTGTTGATCTAGAATATGGTAAAGGGAGTGCTTGGACAGTCTCCAGAAGACCAGTGGATGAGATGACATCCAAAGAGGGATGATAGACATACAAGTATGGTTTGGTATGCACAAGTAATGAAGGAAGGGATTCTAGGTAAGGAATTCCCTTAGTAATAGTTGATGATTGAGAATGATTTGAGGCGAGAAGAGAGATATGAATTGGTATCTACTATTCCCTGGGTAATGTTGTAGTTACCTAGGGAAGTTTTTATGATAAATGGAATGCTTTTGTACCAAATGGGTAAGTGTGACCTCTTCTTGGTTGTTGTCAAATAGGACAACATTTTCATAAATATCCCTATGAGATTTATCTTACGAATGGTTGTAAGATCATCAAGAAGGGCTGACAATAAATAAATAAATGTCAGTGTGTGTGAATGACATGGAAAAAGGTGGAAGTAGTGAACTTGCATGCTAATATCTATATATGCATGAGTGCATGGATTGAATGTGTTATAGGGTTTCCTAGAATGAAGATAGATATGAATAATTGGATTGTAGAGAAAAAATAGTTCTTTCGAGGTTTGAGTAATGTTGTGGATACATAGTTGAATATGTTTTGAAGAGTTTGTTTGATTTGTTTGAATACTAGCTTGAGGGGCTTGTACTCCATTCCTTAGAAAGAGATACTATAAAATGTTGAAAGAGAAAAGGAACAAGAATGCTCTGTTGTTATGAAAACAAGGTAATATGATTATTCCTTTAGAAATTTCATGAGAATGATTGTGAACAATCACGAGTTAAAAGATTTCAAATAGATTTAGATGTGTATATTATGAAAATGTGCTAACAATAGGCACATACATACTATGTCGATGCATAGGGTCGAAGTGCTTGAAGGCACATTGTAAATGCAAGCTGATAGAATAAATGTACATGCTTGAATGTGTAATTTGAATACATGCCTATATTCTTTAGGAAGAATTGGATAAATCATTGAAATGATAAATTTTATGCTAACTCATGGGTTGAGATCATTTTAGGTGATGATGGATATGCAACAAGAGAGTTGCATGTTGAAGAATCCCCATGTGGGTTGATTGTAGAAGGGATCTTTCAAGAGAAAAAAGCCTTGCAACTATTGATTGTTGGAAATTGGGTAGTGGGTTGCAAAGCCTAATTGTATAAGAATCTTGGATTACATTTTAAAATATAATGCATGTGTGTAAGACTTGTACATGATATAACCTTGGCAACCCTGATTTCATTTTATCAATGTGCAGAAAACGCTTGTTTATGATCAATTTATAAGATAACTTTGATAATGCATTGTGTTGTTGCATTCAAGGAAAGAGGACTCTTTGAATGAGGAAAAGTCAAGACAAACTTGACTAAGACTACTCAAGAAATGGAGTAGGTAGGCCCAAGAATATGGCATCATGAAGAAATAATGTGGAGAAAGGGGGACACCCTTCTCACTCTAAACTCTGATTTGTTTGCAGATTTGTATGATTTAAAAGAATAATTGTGAAATCAAAGGAATTAGTGAAGATGTTTAAATGAATAACCCGGTTAAATCCATAGTAAGAAAATAGTAGATAGGTCATGGAAATAGCCGAGTCATGCTGAGAATTCCATAATTGAGCAAGAGGAGTTGAAAGGGGGAGAATCCCTTGACTCTTTACTGTTGTTTATTGTGTTTCTTTGGGATGAGGAACCAAGGTGATGTTATGTGTAAATGTGTTAGCCATAAAAATGTTGATGGTTGTATAACAAAAAAACAATTAAAATATGTTTATGTTTGCACCTAATGTACACATTGGGGAATAATGTGGCAGAGTGCAATTAGATATGATATGACATATCTAATAAATGCTTGTTGATTTGAATATATTATGCTACATGCATTATGATTTGGCTTGACAGTTGATATAATTGTGGTTATAATTGTTGTATGTAGGAAAGATTGGAGTTGTTGAGGGGACAACTGCCAATGTTGAACAACCTCGGGAAGAGGGTAAATACAAGAAGGATGTTGTTAAAATATTGAAAAAGGGACCTCATGGATCCCCAGGAAGCATTTAATTGATAAGGTAATATCAAGAAGATCGTTGGCAGTCAAACAGGTATAAAATTTATCATGCTCTTATAGCATGTAACTTGGAAGGAATTGGGTAAGAATTCCTTCAGGTACGCCATATATGTTGTTATGATTGTGAATTGATTGCATGTATGCTAGTAATACATAGGTAGGGTATGATAGAGGAAGGAACCTCTCGTAGAAAAAATAAATTAGATTTGGAATATTTTTGCAATATATGCACAAATAGTTATGCTATGTTGAATTGGCTAATCATGAATGAATAAATATATATGCACATAAGTGGCACATATGTTAAATGCATTAAAGAGATGCATGTGTATACATAAGGGTGGGTATAGGATTGTCTATTATGGAAGGAAAACCTTCTTGTATCCCAAAAAGAGTTGTGGAGGTGGTAGAGAAAGTAATTGAAGTAGCCATGAGTATTGGTGTCTTGGCTACCAGTAAATAATGAATGTGTAATCGCATGTATGTGAAATTTTAATTTCATGAAAGGTATGTTGATTTGAGGTCACGATTCGCTCACGGAAGGAAGCATTCATGTTGTATTAATGAATGTTGATAAAGAAGCCACGGGGTGAGAGGTTGGTTGAGTTCCAACTCACCACGGTGAAGTGTCCGACTTAAAAAGGTGGTAATATGAAACCAATGCAAGGGTGCATCATGTGTAAATTTGGCCATGGACATTGGCACATTGGTTGAATTATTATTAAGTTTGAATGCATTATAGAAAGCTTGGTATGCTATGAAAATGCATATGTAAGGAATAATAATTTCCTTTTGTTTCATATGATGACTTAATTGTTAGTATGTACAAGCTTAGATCATTGTGTGAGTTAATAATGTGCATGAAAACTAACAATTTGATTGGTTGAATGAAGATTGGAAAATTGCAAGAAGAAAGGTCTCGAGTATGGCAACAATGTAAGTCCATAGGGAAGAGCGATGCCTAGTATTGCAAAAATCAAAATTGTCATGAGAAGGGATCTCCTGGTTGTGAATCTGGTTCCTATATGGAATAGATATGAAAACTGACAGGTGGAATTTGAAATCTGTAGGAAACGGATTTGAAAGATTTTGATTGAAATTGATGATAATATCTCACAATTATTGTATGTGTGAATGATACAGGTGAGATGACAGATATGTCCTAGAGGAACAGATGAAGAGTGTCGAGCTAGAAAAACATGGAAAATGTCGTCGTTGTGACATTGAACACTATATGCCATGATTACCTGGATATGGTTGTGTTTTGTTAGAGAAGACATGAGGGGCACCTCAATTGTGAGACTCGGTGAAGTATTTGAGCTCTTCTTGTGAAAGAAAGCCTTGGCAGGCAAGATGGATCACCCGAGGGACTATGCAGTGGAGAAGGAGATGCATGAGCCTGGAAGGTGAGTAACTGCAAGGAAGAGGAGATTTGGATGAGTCTTGTTATTTGTTGATTGGGGTAATGAGCTCAATGGGTATGTCAAGGAAAATAATGAGCCGAGTAAATGTGGCAGCCATATGGATGTAGATCCATGAATTGCACAAACAAGTTTTGTGCTGATGTGTATATTACCTCCTGAATTATGAACAACAATGAAATATTTATGCATGAAAATTGTTTTAATATGCATGTTGTTTGATGATTGTTGTAAGAATATTATTGAAATGCTATAAGTCTAGAAGAAGACTGGACCAAGGAGAGGAAGACATTGTTGAAGCAGATTAAAGATGAAGGCGTGGTAGGTGTTGTTAAGATGCTAATAACATCGAGGACGGTGTTCCTTTTGAAGGGGGAGGGGAATGTAACACCCCATTTTTAATTACTTGATTGTATGTAATTAATCATGATTAATGATTTCCAAGCCATGGCATATAAACATTGTAAAATGTATTATTGTTTAATCGAAAAATACCACACAATTCACTGATGGGTGGAGCATGCATACTAGCCATGATACCATGAGAGGGACTAGTGAGAGGGCATAGAAAGGGGATTCATGTACTAAGGACCCCAAGCCACCTTGATGAAGTATGTTGAGAAAAATAACCATAATTTCCTTTATCTTGAAGTTGAAGCCAATCATTAAATGAAAGGTGCAGTTGGTAGCTGGTCAAGTACTCTCATGTAAATGCATGGGAGTGAATGTTGGTATGTCCATGGAGAATCGGGATGACCTCAAGTTATTTGTAACAACTCAATAGGCTTCTGGGAAAAGCATGAAAGAATGCACAGGTGCGGGTAGAAGAGAAAGCCAGCTATGGGTGGGAAGGGGATGACATGTGTGAGGAAGGATGTGCTTGTGTGAGATGAGAGCTCATACAACAGAAGAAAAATGCTTGGGCGGGAGCACACAGATCTCACACAATTATCTTTGAGCAACAGAGAAGAAGTTGGGAATTTTTCCTGAGAAAATTAGGAAGCTTGCCCAAGACACGAATGGTCACTCTAGAATAGAGAAAACCCATGTCTTGATTGAAGCAAAAGAGGGTCGCGACTTGGTGCTTGCTAGAATGAAACCAACATTAGTAAGGGGAGGTCATCTAGGGACAGTGTAGCTATGAAGGGACTCCTTTGTGTAGAGGAAATCTAGCTAGAAAGGCACCTCACAAACTCATGGAGGTCATGAGCTTAGTGGGAAGAGGGAAACTTTTGGTGTTTCCAGTGGAGTGAAGGAGAGTAACCTTCCTGATCCATTCCTTGACATGTTGAGTCAATTGTGAGAGTCCCCTAGTGGTATCATGGCTTGACACTGGGTGGCATGTTGCCGAAATGACAAAGCAATAGAGCCTATGGTTGGGTGGAAAAATTCCCACCCACAGTCGGTTGGCCTGACTACATCTCATAAACCAATAAGTATTCTTGTGTTGTGTGTATTTGAATATAATGGATGGTTGGTGCTTGTATTTTCATTCATAAATGTGTATGTATGTATAATGGATTGAATAATTGTTTCATTTGCAAGCCTTTGTGTTTGTGTAATTATGGAACTGTATGGATTATGTATGCTTTGCATGTCTGAATGTATGAACTCTATAATTTTCTTTGAAGGCTAAAAACACTTCATTTTGATATAATGGATGTAATTACATGGTTATGAGCAAGAATCAGTAAGGAAAATGAATGATTGTATTCATATGATCTCTTGTGTGCATAGTAATATATTTGTTGCAATGGGTTTTCTTGTAGAAGAGAACCATAACTATAAGTTAAGGAATGAATGTTAAATTTGAGTTGAAATGAAGTAATGTAATCTCCTTTCAAAGGGTTAATGAATTAATTATAATGCTTGTGTATTGGACGCCAAAGAAGGTCGATAACCCTATAATTTCCCTCTCCATTGCATGGAAAGTTTGCACGGTATTGAATCCTCATTTGGGTTTCTAGGTAGCAGGATTACTGCTTGTTGGAAAAGGATGAGAAAGCCCATGGGAGTAAAGTTGAAACCTTGTGGGAAGACATCGGAAAATATTGTTAATCTTGTAAATCCAAAGATAAACATTAACCCATTGAAATCCCTATTTAAACCTGGAGAAAATGATAGACATTGTATGAGAGGGGAGGATAAACCTCAGTCATCTAATCATCACCAAATATTAGGAACTGGAGGTGGAGCCATGGTTAACTGGCTCACCAGATAACTAGAGCACCAAAGAATCGATGACAAAGGCCTTTTGGAAATCCCAATTTCTTGAATCTCGGTGAGATCACAGTTCCCTCGTAGGGTTCGAACCCCGTTGAACATGCACGATGGAAGCAGAGGCATGTATGAATGATGTCGTTATGACGTATCATGCCAGGGTGGCGGCTACGACACCACATAAGATGACAAGTGTCAGTATTGGAGCTGTGTGGGTCAAGTGTGGGCCCTATCAGGCATAAACCTTTGAATTGGCACCCTTCAATCTTACTTGTCGGTTCTGAGGGTTGAGAAATATCAACCGTTGATTTATTAGATAAGCTCGAGAGGGAGTCGATGTCTAGGAGTAATCGAACCTTTGGGCCACTAGAGCGCCCAAGACTTACTCGGTTATATTTCTTGGTGCTTGATTAGGAAAGGTTTTGGTCCATTTTCCTTTATGAGTGAATGAGAAGGAGCAATTTGAGGCACATTTTGATGATGTCAGGGTGACGCAAGTCTAACCAGGTGTTGTCTAGTTCAATCAATGGGAAGTGAATAGGTGTTAGCACCTGAGTGGGAAGGTCGACGAATGGGCCCATGGTATTTACACATCCTTGAGCCAGGGATAGATCCCGGCCATCAAATATGAGGGGCCAAGAGATATTGGTTGTTGATCTCTTGGTATGAGCTCAGGAGGGAGTCACTACACCGGAGAATCAGATCATTGGACGAATGGAGACCTGTTACAAGGACCTTGGAGAAACCCATGGTTTCGGTGCCCAGTAGGGTTATTTTCCTGGTAGGATGAGGTGCATGGTTGGGGTGTGGTTCCAAGTACCGGACCACTAGACAATCAAGAATTAGGAGGATGTTTGGTTGTGTCAGTGTGGGGATCCACTGGATCTCGATGCCTAGTTGGACATGGAAAAACCTCCCGCTGGTTGTGTAAATTTTATTGTCATATATTGGTCGAGGTGTGCCACGTTGGAGGTTTGATGTGTCCTGACACAACAATCCTCGTCATATGGTATGAGTGACTTGGAGCCACGAGGGTGCCATGTGGAGACAATAAAAGAATTCCCAAAATCTTAAAAAGGTCATAACTTTCAATTTTGAACTCGGTTTTGAGCATGGTTACAATTGTTGGAAAGCTCTTGAAGAGCAGAAATAGATTATGAGATCAAAATTTGATTTGTATGGGTGATTAAGAAAGGTGGTTTGAGAAAATAAAAGAGGAAATCTTTACACCCGACCAGCCTAAGAGAGTTTAGGGGGTATGCTAGTGTGTTACAATCAATTAGGAGCTATAGCAGATTTGAACGGGAAGGTTTCTATGGATCCTATAGGGATACAACAAAATGGGTGGCCAAGTCAATTACGATGACAAAATGGTTACACTCCAAAAACTTACTACATTGGTTCATCTATCACCAACTGTTTCTTTTTCTCACTGGTTGGGCTTAATTTTTATTAGCATTCTTTCAACATCTTTGTTGGGCATAGGCCGATTTTGAGGAAAAGTCCATTTTTGTAAGGTAAAGCTTAATTTGGAAAAAGATAGCTCGAAGGAAAACCTGCATGCAAAGGAGGAAAGCATGCAAGGCATGCAAGTAGGAAAACCTGCATGCAAAGGAGGAAAGCATGCAAGACGCGCAAGTAGGAAAACCAACCATGTTAGGGTCGAGGTTTTGGTAATAGATTGTAATAGGTAAGAATCTTGTAAGTTAGTATAAATAAGAACCTAGGAGGTCTAGGTGGGGGTGTTGGTACTTTGGTTTGGAAGTAGTAGTTCAAGTTTTTGAGTTATTGTGACATAATTTCGTAAGTTGTTGAGTTGTAGAAGGGCCAAGTACGCCAGATTTTGAGGGTTAGATCATAGGCCAAGGAGCCTGGTGTGATATAGTCCACCTCACAAAGGTTGTGGAACCTATTCTCATAATTGTATGATTGGAATTGTAGTGCGTGCAACGCCATTTATTGCAGAAACATAATAAAGAGCCTAAGAAGCCAGATCTTTTATGGACGTATCCCAGGAGGAGGTGAACCATGGTAAACCCTGTGTACTATGTGATGAATGAATGTATGTTTACTGTATGTTAATGGTTGATCATCCTTAATTCATGTTAATGGTTGATTTACACATATGTGGTTAGCTAGACCAATTTGATCGCATGCAAGGGTTTAATAGATGGATGGATCTTAATAATCATAGATTGAGTAATCAGTTAAGGTTTGAGAAAGATCAATTACAATCCCAGATACCCATTCTTTCTTATACTACAGGCACCTGAGCATTGCAATCACCCATATAACTATCTCGGGAGAGACTGCGCAGTACACCCTGTGTGTTATGTTGCCTTCTGGTTTATAGGAGGGTCGACAGTTTTAGAGGGTTTTGTTGGAAACTTGTTCACATCTGAACCTGGGTCAACCCAAGAAGTAGGTAGAGAGAGATCAATACCCAAAAAATGGTTTTGTTTTCGGTTGGAACTGCATGGGATTGAGTGAATGGGATTCGTAAAAGAAGCATGTGGAGAATGAAGGTATAAAAAGGGAATGTTCAGACCGTGGAATCCATCGAAGGTGGAGATCAAAATATGGTTGAAAACAAAGGAGCTTGAGTTTACACAAAAATATAACATAAACCTTAAGATAACACTACACAAATATCTGGACAAGTATGTGTTTAGCGACCTGCATGAGGTTTTTTTCTGTGATTTACTGCATGTGTTGCAGGAGTGGCTATTGAGGTTAAAAGACAACCACCCTACAAATCGGATCAGACAGCTCGAGTGGGATCCGGGGGAGATCGTGCAGTTACAACAAGTTAACAGAAAATTCACGTCCATAGTATATTTCTAGTTAGAAAATATTGTTGCAGGGTTTAACACAGAATTTGCAATAGATACCGGGAAGTCTTACAACACAACGGAGCAGGAGTTTCAAAAAGGACCTAGAGGTAGGTATATCATATCGATGTATACTTAAATCAAGATGTTACTGTATAACAATGGTGGGATGATGATGGAATCAGAAATCTAAATTTCCCTGCGTGCATGGAGGAAGGGGGGAAGCAATGACAAGAGGTGGAGAAATGGAGGAGGAGATGGATAAGGGGAAGAATAAGGAGGC
>JZKD02S0650896.1:0-10494 GCA_000966675.3 Picea glauca | reverse complement strand
GTAGCATCATTAGGGCACCACATGAAACCGCAGAGGCCGAGCAAGAATGGCTCATAGAGAGGGAGTATTCGATGTGGATGCAATCCACTCCCCATGCATCAAACCGACAAGCCCTACACTAGTGGTGGAAGAACCACAAGCCCCAACAATGACTTCCATGGAAATTGATAGTGCACAGGGCCACCCATCAAACGACGCAGGAAGCCTACAACAACTTGCGAGCATCGAAGAAGCCCAAAGAACAAATGGTGAAGCCAGCGTGCACACAGAGACAACGATGCCAAAACCATAACCTGAAGCAGGGTCTATGCAACAGCAGGAAGGGTTGGTCGAAGACATAACCGGGCAACCAGATTCGGGCGCAGAGCATAGGCAAGCGATGGATGGGACCTCTAGCGTGTCGGTCATAAGAAAGGGAAAACAACCCATGGCGCAATCCCCATGCAAGCAACCCGATGCAACCATCGTACTAACGTGCATCAAAGAGGGATTACAGCCCATGCCAACACTTTTGGGTTGTGTGGAAAAGATGAAGTATTCGGACCATGATGTGGCCAACACTAGAAAATTCCTAGACTTTTCGCAGGAGGTATACATGGACAACATAGGCACAGGACCCTTCGGCAACCCTATACTTCAACCAAAACCATGCGCAGTCAGCTTGACCAACATAAGTATCTTAAACCTGGTGGAAATTCCCCATTTTGGCAGGGGGAAGGAGGTAAATAACTATGTCAAGTAGGTAATGGCAGTCCTCCATGGAGGCTTCTTATGGCTGGAGGAACCCGTCTCAATCGACATTGAGTTGATTGCATTCATCGCAGGTCTTCCTTCCATGGGAGAGAGTCATGCGTAGTACCTCGATGACAAAACAAAGGAGAAATCTCTTGCCGAGGAGATGAAGAAAACATATGACACAAAGAGGGGCTCGCGCGATATAATCATAACAAGAATCAGCGACACAACCACAAGAATGGCCACGAAGCTTATGGCTTGCAAGATGTTAAGAAAGTGTTGCAAGGAAGAAGTCCTTGCAGGGGTTGTCACAGCTGTAGAACAGTGCGCCAATGGCACCATGCTCAGTTGGGCCCCTTATTTATTGAACTTGTTCCTCAATGACTGCAAAGATGCATAGGACTTGGGGATAGGCTTTCACTATTCTTGGTTAATAATTCTGATAGCATTAGTCGAGTGGAGGGAGCCACCATATTCTTATTTTTGCGACAGGATAGCTCGTTGACGCGCAACGTGGTATACCTTAATGGGGAGCACTTTAGACCCCAAAAGAAGAAGTGGAAATGCACGTACCTTTGCACAGTACTTCAATGACATCCAAGAAAGCATAGAAAACACATGGAGGATTACTTCGGAGGTTGTCGCGCAATACCAAGATATTACAAATTTCAGAGCCAGGCACCACACCATGTGGATACAAGCACGCAGGCATCCATCCAAGAAATGGTTGTAACTCTGATACTGCATTAGTGGAGAAGATGTAGAAATGGCAGTGCGCGACTGGAAAGATGACTAGAAGATCACAATCATTTCTAAGGAAGTGCCCACAGGAAAGGAGGTAGAAGCAGGGGGATCTAAAACACTTGTAGGAGACAGCATTGCGCCTAAAAATCTGAAGCCAAGTCAAAATTTGACGCCATAGAAGAAGGGGAGTGCCCCAAAGAAAGATGTGCAGGCAGGAAAAAAGGACATTGCCCCAACACAAGGAGAACAAGGAATGGGGGATACAACGACACCAGAAACCCCCTTGACAGCCACCCCATAGGAAACAGGGCCACCCAAACGACCAATTATACACATAGGGGGGTCGTGAAAGAAGGCCAAGGTGCACAAGCAACTTCCAGAGTACACAATTACTGAGGATGACACCAACCTCATGGTAGAAAAGGTATAGTACTGCGCAACTGAGGAGTTCGAAGAAGCCCAACACCAAAGAGGCCGAATCCAAGATGAGCTAGCAGTAACATCACTTCACATAGAATCCATTTACCTCAACAATTATAAGTTGTTCTATTCAACCACCCTCTAGGTTCTGGAGCAGATAAGAGTAGTGCACAGGCCTGAAAGGGGAACAAATCCCTTCCTCACAGTATCAGAAGAAGAGGCAAGGACCATGCCAAGCGAACAAGACACCATCCAAACAATAGCGCAGGCAAGTCCGAACTTTCAAGTCACATCCAACATGTTGCAAGTGGATGAAGTCGTTTCCCAAACACCACTGAAGGATCTTGCATAAGTAGAGTTGGTAATGGAAAGGATACCAACCAAGGCACTATACAAGCTTCAATTTAGTGTTGCATATGAAGTGCAGTCGTGTGCAAGGACTAATGCAGCGGAACTGCAACATACAAAGAATGGCAAGGAGGCCTTAGAATCGATAGTCGAGCAGGTCAAGCTCGAAACCAAGGAGGAAAAAGAACGTGCAAACATAATAGAACAGGGTCTAACAGCGGTGTAAAATCACATCCCTGACAGCACACAAATAGAAGAGAGAAGTACAGAGGAGACGATCAACCTCTTTGCACAGACAATTGATCTCTACATGCAATATATTGAGGAATTAAAAGAGAAGCTCAACCCCACGACTCCTTCGGAGGTGAAGGAGCAAAGGAAATAGGAAGTTGCAAGTCAAATGGATGAGATGGAAAAACAAGTCAACACAACAACATGACTATTTCACAGAGAATCATAGCTTTGGACAACGCTGGAGGAAGACGAGTAGGTCCAACAGTGGGACCAGGAGGAAGAAAGAGTAAGCGCATCTATCTAAGACCTCAAGTAGAGGCAAAATAAAATGAGTATCACAAAGCGTCTGAAAGGAATGAAAGATATGAAGAAGATACGAGTAGAGTTAAAAGTCGCACAGACGTAGAATGAAGAAAGATAGGCATAGATAGAACCCCTTCAAGACCAGGCACTGCATATGATTTTACAATAGAAGGAGGAGAAGAGGAACATGGTGCAAGCAAAAACAGAGTGTGCAACAATGATCCAGGGGGATATCACAACTCAATCATTAGAAGCACAAGCATTAGAAGGGCTCACAGAAAAACCCACGTAGGTCCACGCAAGAGGAAGGGAACTTGCAGACAAGTTCCACAACCAAGAAGAGGTTGTCAAGGCAGTGTGCATTGCCTAAGTAGCTCAGGATGAGCCACATGTCAGTGTTGGGGGCATGTTGGGCGTAGGATGATTTTGAGGAAAAGTCCATTTTTGGAAGGTAAAGCTTAATTTGGAAAAATATAGCTAGAAGGAAAAGCCACATGCAAAGGGGGAAAGCATGCAAGGCGCGCAAGCAGGAAAACCAACCATGTTAGGGTTAGGGTTTTGTTAAGAGATTGTAACAGCTAAGAATCTTGTAAGTTAGTATAAATAAGAACCTAGGAGGTCTAGGTGGGGGTGTTGGTACTTTGGGTTGGAAGTAGTAGTTTGGGTTTTTGAGCTATTGTGACACATTTTCGTAAGTTGTTGAGTTGTAGAAGGGGCAAGTAGGCTAGATTTTGAGGGTTAGATCACAACTGAGGAGCTTGGTGTGATCTAATATACCTAACAAAGGTTATGGAACCTATTCTCATAATTGTATGATCATAATTGTAGTGCATGCAACTCCATTTATTGCAACAACATAATAAAGAGCCTAAGAAGCTATATCTCTGTGGGCGTAGCCTAGGAGGCGGTGAATCATAGTAAACCCTATGTACTGTGTGATGAATGAATGCTTGTTTACTTTCTGTTAATGGTTGATCATCCTTAATTTATGTTAATGACTGGTTTACACATATGTGGTTAGCTAGACCTATTTGATTGCATGCAAGGGTTTAACAGATGGATGGATCTTAATAATAATAGATTGAGTAATCAATTAAGTCTTGAAAAAGATCAATTACAATCCTAGATCCCCACTCTTTCCTAGACTGCATGCACCTGAGAATTGCAGTCACCCTATGTGTTGTGTTTCCTTCTGGTTTACCAGGAGGGTCGATAGTTTTAGATGGTTTTGTTGGAAGCATGTTTAGATTTGAACCTGGGTCGACCCAAGAAGCAGGTAGAGAGATTCAATACCCAACAATATTTCATTTGTTTCTCGCTCCTAGAAAGGGTGATAATAAACAGAGCAGACCCCTAAATGGGTACCGAGAATTACTAAGTTGGTTAGATCAAGGAAATAAATTGGGAAAAATCCCTATTGGACCCGATGCAGTCAATTTTTCCTTCTCAAGGTGATCTGATTCAGGGGATAATCCTCTCATTGCTTGTCTTTCTGGTCAGAAGCGCGGCTATAGGTGATCTCAAATAAAGAAATTGAAAATCAACTACGATTATTAAGGAGTTGACTCATTAGTATTGAATTTGGTATATAGAGGAAATCAAATTACCATAATTCTCGTCATGACATCATTCATCCAAATTGTTCATTGCTGAGTCATTTCCAGTTTTCATTGGGGAAATCAACAAAAAGGCGTCCATCCATAGGATCGCACAAGCCATTCTTCAATGATTGATTCTCTATAATTATGGTTCATCCAGTTCATTCTTCATAATAAGTAAAACTCATGCTTTAGTTATATACGATACATTTTATCGATCAACAAGATTAATATCTCTCTACAACTCATCTATTATCGATACGTTGCTCCTAGAGATGAACAAGTAAGAGAAGCATGATTTTTACCTACATATTCTGAGATGACCGAGGAAAGCTCATCCTGATGAACCACTAATTTAAATTCTCTCTTTGTTCCTCCAATTCAAGGTTCCGCCAATTCAACAGTTCATTCATGTATCATTTTGTCCCAGGATTCACGCGGGGTTTGATCACGCCCATATAAGTTTCCAAACAGGTTATATGGTTTTTATTCCCCTTGGATGTTATCTGCAACCTTTATGTCCTTGATTTCTTGGGACTTCGATAGTTTGAGCTCCTATGCAAGTCCTTTCGATCACTTTCAGTGCATTTTCCATATAGGCCAAGGCCAATTTCCATCCTTTTCCAAATTGCCTCTACAGATTGACTTATTTCCATGTCAATATGTTATAATTAATTTGCATACAGAATAAATCTAAGACTTAAAGTGATGACATAATAAAATCAATAAAGTTTCTTATTATGGGTTTGAAAGAGAAAGATTTTATAAGTACAATCTTCAAACTTTTAACACTTTTCCATCATCAAAAACTAACTTCAAGCAACAAGAAAAATACAAAGTCCAAGGAACTTCACAAAACTAATTTCAAAATCCAAAGCTTACCTTTTTCGTGGAGAAATAAAGACAAAGTAAGTGAGACATTAAAGAATAGGGGTCTCAAATTCATGTTAATATTGGGACTTGGGACTTGTTGCAAGCTCAACGACACATTAATACTCAACTCTAATATATACTTATTCCATTAACTTTGATCATCAACGTTAGCACAATATTGTTTTGGTCAAGATTGATCACTCAACGTGTCATGGTATTGTTGTTGACTTGGTCAAAATTGATCACTTGATGTGTCATATTATGATACCATTAAATTCATTGTTGTCCCTGATTACACTCAGTTAGTAGCATGCTAAGTTATTTTGGTTACGTAGGGATTTTTTTGATGAATCCAATACATAAAATAACATGATAAATCTTCATATGCACACGGTACATCAAATTTTGGCATGGAGAACAACTCTTGAAAGTATTTTTACTATAAAAAGTGACACTATAACTCGTACATTATGATAAGAAATCCCAAATTACATAATCATGTCCATATATCTTAATCATAAGTCAATGTGTGCAATCGTGATTCTATTAACCTCTATATATACATATTATCACTCACTCCCCATGTAGGTCCACTACTGGACCAACCTACTATTTATGCACATTTGATCGCATATATAACCATATTAGGGTCATAACATAGTACCCCGACAAAAATATCTCTTTTTCTCCCTGTTTCCACACTCCCACCCTCCAACCCATAGGTGAGAATCAGATTGTTGGTTCCTTGCGAACCCCAATGAATAATTAGCTCATGAAGAACCCCAATTAACAATCAACTCACAAAGAGTGAACATGTCACAAGTGGGATTTGAACTTGGGTGGGGAGGATAACAACTTCTCCTCTCTACCAGTCTAGTCACACCCAATTGACAGCCCCTTAGAAAAGTTATGTCCTCAAATATTTGTAGTTAAGGATTTTATTATGAGGAAACCAAGTAATAAGATTTTTTTCATATTTTTACTCTCTTGTTGCCACTGTGATTTTCCATCCATCCATATTTGATTCTTATCGCCACCAATCCTTGATTGTTTGATGTTGCATAGGGTGAAATCATGAAGATGGGTGTCTATTTTGCTTGTTTTATGAGAAAAAAAAAAACTATATTTTCACAAGTTCTTCAACTTTCGACATACAAAAGTATTTTTTTTTATTTAGAATTTCACTTTACAATAAAAACAAAACTTGTAAATAATTTTGTTGGCTTTCCAATGATTATTTTTCAAATTTCTTTTATTAAGTTTTGATATGTCAATTTGACAATTGTTTAACAGTATGTTTCTTAAACATGAAAGGAATGATAATGAGTTATTTCCCCCCCCAACAATGTATTTATTATTAAAATTTTGTTTTAACAAACGAAATATACTGCAACAATCTACAAAGACTCTATTTTATTATGACTATAATTTTGCATCTAACGGATGAATATTATAATTTCTAGAACTTTTTTAAGTTGACCAAGCTGAAAACGTTGCATATTTTGAACACATGTTTCCCCCCACCTTATATCTATCTTAATTTTTACTTAAAAGTAAAATCTAAAAATACCCTTTTGAAAAGAACAATTTAAGGATTATGAATATAATTTTTTCTAAATTCTTCACGGTGCATTTTTAGAGATACGAATATTTCATTTCACTGAATCGTAATGTATGCTGAAAATATTATGAAGTGATTTTTTTTATAAATTAAATAAAATTAGATAAAAATAATGAAAGTGAAAACAAATTATAGGAATTGAAAGTAGATTCAATTTTGCAAATGTTGGTGTCATTTTCGAAACCAAATTCTGAGTATTTGTAGGAGTCTGCAACCTCCAAAGTTCAGGTAATCTTGGGGGAATTCTATTGTTTCTGAATACAGTCCCAATTTCTAGTTTTCGGTCGAAAGAATCTTTCGGCCGAAAAACTAATCTTTCGGCCAAAAAACTAAATTATAATGCAATCCTTCAGAATTAAACGGTTTCTAAATTTTCATCCGAAAGATGGTTGAGCGAATTTCGTCAGCCGGAAAAAATGAAAAGACACGTCGTATCGTTTCATTTCGCACCAAAACGTATAAATAGGATTTCGGTTGAACACATTTAACACAATTCATCGCTCGTTTGATAGTTTTCTACAGCACCTAAACAAAGCTTCGAATCATCTTTTTCGTTTTTGTTGAATAAGGTAATTGATGTTTGTTCAAGTTTTTATTGGAATAACAATTTATATGTTGAAAGATAAATGTTGAGCATTTTTTTAAGATGAAGTCTTTGTTGAACATAACTTTTACATATAACTATACTCATGGGAAACAAAAGTTTGCGCAAGAGAAAAATTGATCGCACTCGAGATGAAACTCACCATAACGATCAAAGGAAAGAGAATTATTGGAGAAATAAACGAGAATGTGCAAATATTGAAGAAAGAAACGATGATAATGTAAATAGAGATTTTCAACAAGAAGAAGTCCAACCAGGTATGCATGCATTTATTGTCTATATTAAAAGTATAGAATTCAAATTTAAAATATTGTTTAATATAATTGATTGTAATTACGATTTGATGTTTTTCAAAAAGCATAAATAGATTTGTCTCATAATGTCGATGAAGACGTTGAAACCGGAATTAAAGCAGAAGATGGATCACCTATAGGTATGTACATAAATTTATATAATACAAGATGAACACTTATATATAGCTTAGTGAATTTATGTTCGGGTTTTGTTTTTTAATATAAACTTTAAATTGAAATATGCAGGAGAATCTATCAACATTGATGATGTGATATTAGAAAATGTTGATACTAAAAAATTTTGGAAGAAAGAAACTAAGCATTATATAAGATATCAAACTAAGAATATGTATAATAATTTTTTCAAAAATGAATCAGTAACAGTACAAGCTCAACTTTTACTCTTTCTAATAAAGTCAAGAAAGTTAAAAGAAGCTACATCATTATTGGGTATTCAAAAGTCAACAAAAGATACAAAGGTGAAACAGAATGTCTTTGACAATATAACTAGTGTATTTAAAGCTTTTGGAAAATCTCAAAAAAAAATGTCAGTGTTGCACGTAGAGTGATACAAACAACAGTTGTTTCATCTAGCAATATAAAAGATCGTTTGACACGACACATGGAAAAAACGATGAAAACGTCAAGAAAAACATTGTATAAACAGAGGAAATTTTGATTGCAAATAGATGCAAATGATGAACTGGCTTGTTGGACAGTGATTTCTAGACAACCCTACAAAGATAGACTTGCATAAAATGTTAAAGAATTGGCCCGTAATTGTTGGTTGATAGAATCTCGTGTTTCACCACATACAAGGGATGTGTTGCGACGAAGAATAGCATGAAAACAATATGAAGAACATCCAAAACATATATTGTCAATGACACAAATAGAATTGTTCAATAAGTTCAAAGAAGAGCACAAAGAAGTTAAAATTTCCATCAATACATTCGTGCAACAAAAAACATGGTTTGTCAGACCCATCATTGTTCATGACACTTTTTGTTGTCGTTATCATGTGTAATTTGAGTTGTATTACGACACTTTTCTTGATTTTGGTAAAACTTTATGGCCAAGTTCACCTCCTCCTTCCACATTCCGTGCTTTTATATCTGAAATTCTATGTGAAAGAGAAGGTGATGAATTATTTTACAAAAAAAAAATGTGTTGGTGGAAAGAAATGTGATCGTTGTGGAAATCTAAGTTTGTTTCACTCAAAGTATCCTATTGATATGAATGATCAATAATTTTCTAATATAACAGTCAATTGGAAGAGATATGAATATATGAACATCACGTCTCCACATTCTTCAATTGTTATTTCCAAAAGGATTGATTTAAAAGTAGATAAAATATGTGTGATAGATTTTTTTAAGAAATTTGAGGAAGAAATTTATAAATACACCAAGCATTCACATAGAGCTCGATGGCAAGACCTACAATTCAAACAATTCCGTGAAGTGTTTCCACCAGGGACAATTTTGTCTGTAGTTGATTTTGTAGAGAATTACACATTCGCTGCAAAAAAAGAAATACAGAGTGAATATTATCATTCTTATCAAGTCACGATATTTGTCCATGTTCTATATAGACATGCTCAACAAAGTCTTGATAACATAAAAAGAACCAAGAACAATCAACATGTTATTAAAGAATATCACTTTTATATAAGTGGTGATCGAGCACACGACACACATTATGTACAACATTGTTTTGATAAATTTTATGATTCATTGAAAGAACGCGAAATCAGATTCGATCAACATTGGATATGGTCAAATGGGTGTGCGGGTCAGTTCAAATCTTCACGATCATTCTATTGGTTATGTCGTCTTCATAAAAAATCAAACATTACACATTATTGGAATTGTTTTGAGACTGGTCATGGAAAATGAGAGCATGACAGTGCAGGGGCATGTGTAAAACAAGCACTTCAAAGGTATCAGATGAACCTTCATGCCGATCAATTTGAATCTGCTGATCAATTTGTTGAATGGTGAAAAATGGCGCTAATCAATGAAAATAATCCTTCAAGGGATGTGCACAGGCGTGTCTCATGTACATAGGATATTTTTATTTGAACATGTTCAAATTTATATTCAATCTTCAATCATTTTCTTGAGAGATTTCAAGTTAACAAGTTCTTGTCTTGTGCATATTTTTTTGGTATGTTGGAATCCAAGATGTAAATAGATCAATCCCATATGAATCCAGTACAATACATGGGACACGAAAAAGACATTCAGTTAAAACAAAACATTATCAAAATGTGTTTGTATTTGATAGAAGAAATGAGTCTTGTTTTTGTTCAGTTTGCATAGAGGACACGGAATCCATAGATATTTGCAAAAACGAAAATGCAGAATATGTTAAAGCTTGGAGACATACCGAACTTAATATAAAAGGGAAAATGCTACTTGCAAGATCAGAGGAGATGGAATCAAATGAAACTATAGTGTCATTTGATGGCGATAGAGTTTTTTTTCTTGTTAGAAAAGATAATTTTTATGTTTAAATTTTTTCAAATAACTTGTAGATGTAGTTGTGCGATAATCTAACACGAACTATTTGTTGTCCAATATATCCAATTATTTGCAGGAGATGTCTTTGCCATGGTTGCACCTGTAGACAACACTGAAAACGTGAAATATTATTTGATGTGATGCACAGAACAAAATATGAAGTTATTAGAAGATTTTGATGATAACGGTTTTATAT
>JZKD02S0650863.1:0-15573 GCA_000966675.3 Picea glauca | reverse complement strand
ACTTGAACTCAAGACCTCTTACTTAATAAGGCAACTTTTAACCAAATGATCTAGCAAAACATATTGTAATGTTCAGAAGGAGGATTGTTGTTGTTGTTGTTGTTGTTGAAGACGGCCTTGGAGAGCGTGCTCAAAAAAACTCTTTTCACACAAGAAAACAATTTTGCTTCTCGATGACAACAAGGGTTAGATCTCGGTTAGCTTACCCGGAAGATGCACCTTTTCCTATATGTTTCTAATTTGCCGAGATCATATAGGGCACGGGGAAAAGAGAATACGCATATCTAAAAGAGTAGCAACCCAGAAATAAATAAAACAAAACCGGAATAAAACCAAAATACTACTCTACAAAAATTTAAAAAAATGCATATTCAAGCTTTATACCTCCAGATCTGACTATAATGGTTGTATCTTGGGAAAACGGAAACCTTTTTGAGTGAAAAAAAAAGTGTTCCTGACTCAAACGAGTGCTCCGGACGCAATGGAATAGTCCTCTCAGCCCATAAATGTACATAAATGAAAAAAAGTGGAGATGAGGCAACTCAGCTTCACAATCTCGATCTTCAACAGGAGCGGGTGTTCAAACAGGCTTTGATACCATGTTCAACAACACAGGTATTCCAACAGAGGACGAACACCTTCAGTAACCACTCACATAACCAAATCAAAGATCAACACATCAATGTTTTCACATGGTAAAACCCCTACGGGGAAACATCCACGGCCCCAACCAACGTGGCCACTTGGAGCAGTTTATTAATGCAAAGAAAAAAATTACAGAGAGATTTTACAAGAGATTTTCTCACAATCGATCATCGGAAAATGACCATCCATTCTCTTTAAATATATATCATGGACCAATAGGGTGTTAAGCCATGGATCAATGGTCATTAAGATCGAGGATAGTATGAACCGTCGGATCACTCTATGTCGGGACCATATCGTGACCATTGGATTTTCTAACTACAAATGCATACTAATGCATACTAAAGAAACACACTAAGAAACACACTTTTACCTAACAACATATTAGACCAAGTAGATCTTAACTAACTCCTAAGTGTCTAAATATCCTAACACACCCAAGGTATTTATAAGGACTACGAGAACCATCCTTTTGCAGTAGTAAGGGAATTGGAGGAAATCATCTGGTTCAGTTTTCCTTATTATGTCTATGCATGTAACTCTGTTCTTATTCAGTATTAAGCTACTTAACAATTCAGATTCATATTATCAATATATTCCAGATTACTGCATAAACTTCTTATTGTCCAAGTCATAATCATTGCGCAAAGATTCAACATAAGATAAAATGAATCTACTATGTAAACATACATAATTCATAAGCAATCATATAAAGGACACATGAAATAGGATTTAATGTGGTTCACACAACTCTGTGCTATGTCCACAATGGTTGGATTCTTTATTAAGATTTTGTTCAATGCTCCAGGATTCACACTACACTTACATAGATGTATGATGGACATCTTTATCTTCTCCTATCCTAGACACTCTGCAGGGAAAGCCTCTCTCTCTCTGCCTCGTCCCTTACATTTAGACATAGATTCCTCTATGTTATAGACTCGTGATAAGAATTGAACAGACCTCAACATAACATAACATGACAGAACCCTCAATGTTGAACCCTTATTTTCCCAACCTGTTACATATTTATACATCAAATCTAGGGCTTAAAACCCTATAACTTGGTTCATCCCAAAAACCCATTACATTGCATGGTTAATTCAGTTGACTAGTTGTTCAACTGCTTTCTTCTTCTTTTCCATCCACGTGTTTCTTTTGCGCATCCTTCCATCTTTAGAATGTTGAGTTGTCATCTGTCCTTTTCATCCACTTTCTTCTCCTTCTTTATTATGATTGATTCTTCTCCTTTCTTTATTCTTATTTATTCTTTGTCTTATTATGCTTACTATACATTTTCCTTCTTGATGCATATCAGTGGTGCACTTCCTCATCCTTCTTCTTCTTCTCTTCTATGCACTTCTTATGTACTTAGTATTTTCTCAAAATTGTATTCCAAAACATCTTGTTCAACATTGGTACTTTTCGAGCAACACAGGGACTCGACGTAGCGAGCATCAATGACGACTACATCAATTTTGCAATGCAAGTGTTATCTTGAAAATTGTTGAGAAGGTGTCTCAGAGATCAAGTGTCAACATGAGTGATAACAACGGCATAAAAGTGTGTCGAAGGTGAATAGATGAGCTGGGCATTTCCTCATCAACCAGTCTCAGATAGACTATGGGGAAGCATAAGATATAGGTATGGAGTTTCACTATGCATGGTTATTGATATTAATAGTTCTAGTGGCATGGAGGGATATAGAGGACTCGTAATTCTTTTCAGCAACTAATAAGCCATGTTTGGTTGCAATGTATGAGAACTTGTGGAAAACCGTGCACAAGGAGAGACAACTAGACAACAATATTCACTTCTGCATCTATAAGGAAGCCATTAGGGAAATAATTCAAAGGACACCACACATGGTAAAATCATACAAGTCAGTTTTGTACTTTAAGGTAGGGTACCACCATATGTATATCCAAGCCAAGAAGGATCCAAGTCAGGAATGGTTTCCTACACAATATTGGGTAACTGAGGAAGAGATGGCACATATAATGGAATATTTGGATGATAATTTGAATATCCCACCAACAAAGATAGAGCTAGAGAAACCATAGAAACAAAACCAGAGACTAAAGAAATATCAAGTGGAAAAGAGGAAGAAGGGCGAGGAAACAACAAAGGAAAGACAATCTCATGCACAAAAGAAAAGAGAAAAGTAGACACGGAAAAATCAGTTACATAGTGCAAGAAAAGGAAAGTTGTAAGGGAACCAACCATTCAATCCCTCACAGAATATGACTTGGAGAAAATTACATACCAAGTTAAGGAATCAAGAGATGAAGCTTTTGAGAACGCGGAAAAAAAAAACAAGAAGAAAGGAATTCAGATATGCAAGAACATATTACTGCGTTGCAAAAAATTTTGGAGTGCACGAGGTTTGCACCAGTGTAAACAGGACAAGTGCAGACATAGAATACAGAACAGATAGATGAGGTGCAATAGATGACATCTATTATATCATGATAAAGACGAGTCATGAAGATAGCGACGAGAGCCTTAGATTTTCCCATGGCAAAGTTGAAAGAGAAATATAAGGCACTAATTCATATTGACTTAGTGGCATCTCAGTTGTCGATCAAAGTTCTATATGAATTACAAATGAGTGCGATAGACGAAATTCGATTTCACGTAGTGTCAACCTAGTTGGAGTTAACAAAGAAAGTCACAGATAAATACATGTTGTAGGAAGAATATGACCAACTTAGGTTGGAACGATACGAGGTCGCGCAATAGGAAGAGAGAGTGAAACAAGAATTCCAGGGGGTGTATAACATTATTCCAAAAGTACCTATGGAGGTAGACGCCCCATTGGAGGAACAGGTGAAAAAGTTGAGTGAAGCCATCCATGGATTCCATACTAATATCAATGAATTAGAAAAATGATAGATACCAGGCACTCCCCTAGAAGAAATGGAGAAAAGAGAGAAGTTGGTGATTGAAACTTTAGAGAATATCATAAGCCTAGAAGAAGAATGTGAAAAATTGTATGCAGAAAGAACGTGAGATTGGATGCAGCTAACTGAAGAAATGGAGTTGTAGGCAATTGGATAGAATTTACAAGCCGCACAGGACAAGGCACATAATTTTAAGGAAGTAATGAGTACATTACTACCAAAAAGTATGGTAACAACAATGGAAGAAAATCGAAAGATGTACTTAAAAATGAATCAGCTAAGGGTGGAGCAACAAGCTCGTACATAGAAGATCCAGACTTTGCAGTAATAAGCCTACAAGGTGGTAGTAGAATTAGCAGCTACTCAAGGTCTATTCAAGAAGACAGTTCAGGAAAGTGATGAAAAATTAAAGACTCATATCACTACAAATATGGCCAAGGAAATTGTGGAGTAGGAAGTACAATTCAAAGAAAAATTTACAACGGCCAAAGATACATTACAAAGTTTTTTGGTGACATGGAAGCAAGCCTAAAGTGGCTCGGGATGAGCCACATGTTAATGTTGGGGGCCTGTTGGAGCACGAATTTTTGGGTAAGATTTTGGAATTATGCAGAAGAATATCGCACGACATTTTGGCTAAGGAGAAGCACGCGTGGAAAGTAGCTAGCGCATTATGAGGAGTCAACATGCAAAAGGAGGAAGTTAGTTAGGAAGTTTTGGGACAATTTATCCACTTTGTAACCATGTTATAATAGGATAATCCCTAACATAAAACTATAAATATGTAATGGGTTTTGGGTAGAATATATAGTCAAGGAAAGAGAAAATAATTGACTAAGTGTTCGCGTGTTTTGAGTTATGAGTAAGGTTTTCAGAAGTTAGGCTCACACTGCAGCAGAACAGCTTAGGCAGATTTGGGTAATATCAATTGATATATATTTTGTAAGCGCAATGTGCAACTGTAAGGAGAATGTGAATGAATAATATAAGAATCCAATCATTGTGGATGTAGCCCAGATTGGGGTGAACCACATTAAAACCTTGTGTCTTGATGTGTTGTTTATGTGTGTTATGTTTCTGATGACTATGATGAATGGTTAATATAGATGTGTTTATTGTTTATTGTTCAATGATGGAAAATGTTTAGTATCTGAATATGTCACTGATATATGTTGTTATGATGTGGTGCACTTAAGTTAATGAGGAATGATTGAATGTTAAGTGGAGTAATGTCACACATAGGGTATATTGTATGTTGATTAAAGGTTAAGTAAAGGAAACTACACACATAGTAGATGAATAGACAATGCATAATATGGTCATGTTGAATGTCTCACTTCCCCTCATCATTGTAGAAACTTGGTTCCTGCAGCCCCTCTACATTCCTCAAGTGAGACTTCACTTGCTTGAAGGTGATGCCGAAAGGGCCTATGTCTAAGTTTTTTTGTTGTTTTATTAATAATTAACCTCGATTTTTCCCACTGCACAACAATAGTTTCCTTTCTCAACTTATCTACTACAACCATCATTACATCATGTTGCTTCATTTTCTTTGGAAAACCTATAATAAAATCCATGGAAATCGCTTCCCATTTCCACTCTAGAATAGGCAAAGTCTGCAATATTCCAGCAAAATGTATGTGCTCAACATTCACCTATTGACATTCCAGGAATTTAGCAATGTACTAAGCAATTTCCTACTTCATTCTCGTCCAATAGTACATTTTTCTTACTATTGTCACCATTTCCTGGTAACTAGGGTGACCTACATATGGTCTTCTATGGAACTCATCCATAAGAAAACACCTCAAATATGTTGAATTAGGCACATACATCTCGGTGTTATACAACAACAAACTATTAGCCCCAAGTTGATATTTTTCATATTTCTCTTCCTTGGGTTCTTGTTGTAACTCTTTTATCACTTGATTGAAGAAGTCATATTCCCGCAAGAGGGTTTTAATCCTTTTCTTGATATCAGACTCTCCTACACTTTTTGTTGCTAAATGCATTGTCTGCACACTTCGAATGAGTGCATATGCCACTCTCTTCTCTTTTCCTTTTATGTGTTTGATTTTGAAATCAAACTCACTCATTAGTGCCATCCACCAGGCATATTTGGCATTCAACCTCCGTTGTTCGAGTAGATACTTCAGACAAAAGTGGTCTTTCATTAGGACAAATCTTTTCCTGAGCAAGTAATGTATCCACATATTCAATGCATGCGTAATTATTGCTAAATCTAGATCATGGGTGATATATTTTTACTCATGCTCATTCAATTTTTGTGATTCATAACAAATCACTCTTCCTTATTTCATAAGGACCCCTCCCATTCCTTCCTTGCAAGCATCAGTACAAACCAAGAACTATTTTCCAAGGTCTGAAATATTCATAATAGGAGCATTAGTCAAAAGATGCTTCAATTGTTGGAAGCTATATTCAAACTCTGGTGACCATACACATTTCTTCCCATTTTTTGCAATGAATTATTGGGATTACCTATCTTGGAAAATCCAGTTATGAACCATCTGTAATATCCAACCAACCCCGTGAAGGATATTACTTCTGTTACATTCCAAAGGGCATGCCAATCCATGACTTCCTCGATCTTTTTGAGATCTACTACCACTCCTTCTAAGATTATGTGGCCCAAACATTGGATTTCCTTTTGAAAGAAGTCACACTTGATGAAATTAGCGTACAATCAGTGCTCTCTTAGCACTTGTAGCACCATTTTGAGAAGCTCTTCATGCTCTTCTTTGTTCTTGGAATAAACCAAAACTTCATCCACAAATACTAAGACTAACTTGTATAAATATTTACTAAGAATGTCATTCAACAAACACATGAATGTGGTTGGTTCATTTGTAAGCCCAAATGGCACCATTACGAACTCATAGTTCCCATACCTTTTTTCTAAAGGTTGTCTTGTGGATGTCCTTGTCCTTGATTCTAACTTGATGATATCTATACCTCAAATCAATCTTTGAGAATATTGTTTCTCCTCTAATCTGATCAAATAGATCATCTATATTGGGCAAAGGATACTTTTTCTTGATGGTCATCTTGTTCAATTTTCTATAATCAATACATAGTCTCAAGGTACCATCCTTCTTCTTTACAAAAAAGGATAATTCTCCCCATGGGGACACATTCGACCTGATGTAACCTTTATCCAACATTTCCTTCAACTACACCTTCAGCTCTACCAACTCTAGTGTGTTCATCCTATAAGGAACTTTTGATGTTGGTATTGATCTAGGCACAAGATCTATATAAAAATATAGATCTCTTTTCCGAGGTAGTCTAGGCACTTCCTATGAAAACACACCTATGAATTCCCATAGCACATGGTGATCTTCAGCCTTCAGCTCCATGATTTTCGCTAATTTAAGTAGTTGTATATCATACAAGGGGTACCCTTTTCTGTTGAAGTTCTTGAGTTGCAACGTTGATATTTTCCTCACTAAAATTGGCTTCTGGATGCCTTTTGAATTCTTTCATTTCCCTCATCGTATTCACATTTCAAAACCTTCTCATAACAATTTAATTTTTCCTTGTGGGAAGATAGCCAATCCATCCCAAAAATAAATCATATGATCCTAAGGGTAGGGTATTCAAGGCTGCATAAGTATGCAATCCATTCATTTCAATTGGAAAAGCTTCTACTACCTCAGCCACTTTCCTCTGTGTTCCAGTGGCTAATTGAACCAACCATGCTCTTTCATGTTTCTTTCTTTGTAATGAACATGCATCAACAAATTGAGGTGAAATATAACTAAGTCTATATCCTGGGTCAATTAAAATAGAAATAGGTTGATTAGTAATAATACCTTCTAATTCCACCACAAAGGCTTGGTGATCTGCTTGTCGATTCTCCGTAGCTATGTATAATCTTGGTACAATTTTGGTTACATCATTGATTGTAGTTGTTTCCTATACATTATACACCTTCATGTTGCCATGTTGTCTGTGAGGAAAATCCCTCAACATGTGTGGCTCTCCACATCCCCAACATTGCAAAGGTCCTTTATTGGGTTCCTCTTCTCTTTCTCTTGCTTGCTCTACTGGTTTGTTTCCACTTTGAGATGGAAAATTTTGTTGATGTACACTTCTGCTTGGTTGACCAAACTGTGCACCCTTCTTCTGGTTCTTATATGGAAACGACTTGAATTCCTTTTTCTAGAATCCACTCTTGTCCTTTATTTTTCAATTCTTATAAGGCTCTTGCTTATGTTTATACTAGTCATAGCAACACTTGAACTTCTGAATAGTGTCCTCCAAATTATTTGTCTTATCAAACTTAGTCATATCTTGGTAAGACTGTGGAAATTCATTAAGGAAATGGTGCAATCTCGCTTTCTCATCCTTGAGGTAAGGAACATACCTCAACAACTCCATAATCCTTTTTGTGTATGCATCCATGGTAAGTTGACCTAAATTATGCTCATGGAATTCCTTAATTTTATTATCGTAGTATGTCTCTGATAGGTAATCCTTCTTGAAATATTTATCAAACTATTTCAAGGTTAGTTTTCTTTCCTTCAATCCCTTGATTTATTTGAGGTCTTCCAACCAAATGGAATCTCCTCCATTTAGGTTAAAAATGGTGATCCTTTCCATAGTATTTTCAGAGTAATTATGTACCCGAAAGTACTTCTTCAAACCAAATAGTCATGCCTCTGCTTCTTCTTCTTTCTTAATTTCTCCATCAAAGGTAGGTGGCTTAGCCTTCTTGAATTATTCAATCAAAGAACCCTAAGAATTCTTCCTCTTTTTCTTCTTACAGACACTTGACTCTGTGCCACTACTGGGGAAATCTACAAAAGTAATTTTCCTACTAGATGAATCTGTGGAAACACTTCCACCAGATCTACAGTTCTTGGCATCCTGATGACTCTTTCTGGACAAACTCTTTCCAAAATCATTGTGAGCCAATACATGATTTTGATCATCTGTAGGGGTTTCAACCTCTCCAACTGTTGCAACTCTGCATTACTTGGGCCTTGCTACAGATGTTTTTGAATCTCTAACAAGCTCTACATTAACACTAAATTCAACTCTGCCTATTCATATTGAGCTCTCATGAGCCTCTCATTTTCTGCCTTCATAATTCTAACAGTGGCCATCAAATATGGAGGGGTTTCTCTATCCCTCTATTCATAAGATTCCTCATTTCTGAGGTGCGAGGATTCTTCCATACTACATTTTACCATTCACCTCTATTTCCTTTCATTATGTCCTATGTGATGAAAAAACAACTATTATTATCCATGATATTACCAATTTAAATCATGCATGTTAAACAACATATAAAAATTTATTAAATGGTTTCAAGCAGCATTGGTGACCCATTCAATCCTAGAGTTTAAATTTTTCTTTGATACCACTCTGTAACGCACTCGACCCCCTATCCCTCTCTTAGGTTGGTGGGATGTTAAGATTTATCTTTTTAAACTAAGCTCTGATTTGATCATAAGGACCATAGATGGATTTTGATCGTCGATATCTCTCCAATGACTATACTCATACTCAATTTTGAGATCTAGACTGGAAGTTACAGCCTCTCAAAGTTTCCACACTCTCATTGTCAAAATCCACCTTCTGCCATGTGGATTCCTACTACTCATTCCATCCAATGTGAAGTTGGCATGGCACCTATCCTTAACTCACCGCTCATTGGTTTCTACTTCATGAAACCTTTCATCGTCATCATCAAGGCCTATCTCCCACGAGATATCATTTAATATAAAATTGAATGTTCTGACAATGATATCCATCGGTAAACTCTCAGATCCAAAGGTTCTTCGTTTGCGATATCTAGTGTCTCTGATCACGTCGACACCCCCAAGGTCATTAAATTTCTCACTCTCAAGATTTTATGAGGTGGTCTAGGTGGCACCTACACTAATCAACGACTGATATTTCCTCTCGCCTCCCTGCCGACCAACAATTTTTGTTTAAATTTAAGGTCTCGTCGTTGTCAGCACATGCTCCTATCCTCACTTATGGACCCATGCCTAACATCCTCCAATGAACAGTTGATATCTAATGGCATCTAGATCCAACGATATAGATTACAATCGAAGATCTAAGGGTTTTTAGTCCCTCCAAGAGCACTCACGTCCATCAACTATCCTACTGGTGACACATGTAACCCCTAGATATATGTTGGCTTCCATGTTGGCACGCCTCATCACATGATGTCATCACCCATTTTTATTAATCAAAACCTACGACAACATACGATAGATATCAACTCCTTCCTACCTATCGATCGACGACCCTCATCTCTTTTCAGGGTCTTCATCATCATCGACACTCTCTAGACTTATCACTTACTTCCCCAACCTTTTATTCCCCGATGATGATGCATATAGTTCCAGCAGTCCATATCTCACCGATGTCACTCTCGTTGAATCGACGGTCCTCATCCCATCTCTAGGATATTTTCTTCCTTGTCGGACTTCACATAAGCCCTAACACTTGATCGTTCTCGACAATGATGCTTTCATCAACGAAGGGTTGATATCTACTTTCCCAGTCGGATCGACGGTTGTAAATTCTCACGACTTAACACGGGGTTTTTCCACTGATTAATGTCGAATTTCGGGACTTGGCCAATTTCAAGGGTTCTTCAAGGATTTTATCGAGTCTTCAGGAGTCGAGAAACCTCTCTAAGAGCATCAAGGGCCTTTCAACCTTATCAAAGATAAGCTTCTTTCATATCTTGCAATATTTCTACACAAGGGTCGAGACTTCCTCAAGACTCAAGGTCCTCTATTCCTCACATGAACTTTCCCGACATCATAACCCTCACATCACTGGACAAACCAATTTTTTTTCCATATCCCACAAACTTTCATCTCAAGGCTGCAAGATCCTTAGGGACACAGAATGTACTCACTCATTCAAATTCACAGTTTAACAAATTAAACAATGGCAACAACAAGCATGTCCCAAATACTCAAGGGTTCTATTCATTAATTATAAGTATTCACATTTCCCATTTAAATCAAACAATTACACAATTACATCATTCATGCACAGTTAAACAGATCAAGTTAAATACTTATCTAATCAGGGAAATGTCTACAACCAACTGACTAAGAGAGGAAGCCTTTCCTCCCAACCTTAGGCCATACTATAGAGTTCCTTCCTATAGTACGCCACCCCCATGCCAAGCCATGATACCATAAGGGGAATGATTCAGTTGGTTTCCAAGCTTAAGATGATCTGGGAAGGTTACTCTCCTTCCTCCTCTGACAACAACAAAAGCTTCCCCCTTCCCACTGAGCCCAGGGTCTCTATAGGTTTATCAGGTAGTTTATCAACTAGATTTCCTCTGCATAAGTCCCTTCTCTGCTATATAGTCCCTCGATGACCTCCCCTTACCAGTGTTGGTTTCTTTTCAGTAAGTACCAAGGTGTATCCCTCTATTACTCCAGTATGGATCCAGGTCTTCTTTGTTTTAGGGTGATCATCAATAACTTAGATGAGCTTCCTTTTTTCTTCAAGGAAATATATCCCTTTCTTATCTCCTTCAATTTGTGCCAATGAACACCTTTGTTCACTATGTTATTTAGCCTACGAACTCGTTTCTCCAGTAATCTTTCTCAAAGTGTTATTCTATTTGTTGTGTGCTCTATTATTATGTTGCCACTCTTAGTGACTAAATATTTTCTCATGGGTGTGCTTCTCTTTTATGCATGTGTGCACATCCTAATAGCCTTCTTGTGTGTCTCTCCTTGTTGGTTTTCTAGTCTGGGGGTGTCTCTCCACCTTTAGTCTCTTCCTCCTCCAATATTCTTGGGATTCCCATGGCTTCCTATAGACACAACATGTAGCTTGCAGTTCCTATCCTGAAGGGGTAATACATAGTCTCCTCTACGTCAATTTATTCCAATTGTCCCCTTTCTTTCTTCAAGAACTCAAATTGTCAATAGTTATTAACTTCCTCAACCAGCAATCTGACCTCCATAATCGGTCATGTGGTTTCATGTTGATCTGGGTATGTTGGTGGGTGTGAGCTCATGTTTTCAAGCATAATATATCTTGCTAAGCAAGCTTTCTATTTTCTTCATAAAATCATCTTAAATCCACCTTATCCAACCATTCAATTAATCCCTACTTCATCAATTTCCACTTGTGTATCATGGCTAGTACTTTCAAGGTTGTTCCCTCACAGTCATCTCTATGGTGTTTTCATTAATTAAAATACAATCACATGCTTCATAAACACAATAATATGAATTCTTATCGTAATTAAAGTCTTGGGGGAAAAGTGGGCATTACAACAATTAACTACACACTCTGCCCAATGTTGATTGTACTTCAGCCCCATTCTTCCAATAATTATGAGATGTGACTTGTACACCCACCCTCTGACAGGTATCCAGTGATTGGGCATTCATACACTCAAATAGAAATAGAAGGTTGACCCAAAAGATAATAAAATTCATAAATATGGTTTGAATTAATAGCCACAAACTATTTCCCCCTTGGGCCCCTCTTAGACATTCCCTAGGCATCCCCCTCTCTTGTGGATTAATCATCCCCCATCTTTTTCCATATTCCTAGCAGTTGGCATCACATTATTTTTATTAAAATCAGAAAATTCATTCTGCATATTACATCGCTTGGCCATAGCCACATTCATATCTACATTGTACATTAATTAAATTGGGGATTATAGTGGGGATGTTATAAGAAGTGTCGTCATGTCTTGGGTCAATTTGTACTACTAGATATATAGTTGATTTAGCATACCTCACATACGTAACACTTTACATCTTCCCTCTTTCACTTCCACCTCGTTCATAAAAATGTTATTCATGTCCATGTTTGACTTATCATACATCATTTAGCAAAATTTTATGAAACAAAATGAAGACAAATGTAAGCCTATGTCAAATAAGGACAAAAAAAGGGGGCTAGAGGTGAAGAGAATGAAAGTTAAAAGTTAAAAAATAATAAATCTAGAGATACGCCACCTCATTAAAAGGCCCTTACCCCTAAGTCCTATACTAAATAATCCATATCTAAATAAAGGACTAAGAAATCAAAGAAAGAAAATATGAGATGGGGTAGTAAAACAAAGTGTAGAGGTGGTAACTAAGCAAATTATCCCTCTTAAAGGATTGCATGTTCTGAAGAATCCTAGCTCTTGAAAACTAGTCAAATAAGATAAAGGACTATGAGGGTCAACACATGAAGTTTCCCCTTCCCCTTTTGCACAGTATTTATCATATCACCTATGTCTAACTTAGTGATCTAGGAAATAACCCTTGTCTTAGAATTTGTCACATGTAATAAGGGTTAAGGTTTTCCTCCCTTGGTTAAACTTAAGAAAATTCTAAAATTAATTTAATGTTATGGTGTTCCTATAATAGATCTCTATGTATGCATCACCTAATGACTTGTAAGGAGGTCATGGCCACCACTATAAGCGGGCACCTTGCATTGGGATCCATGTATCATGCCTCGAGATTCATGCACTTGATCTGGGATCCATGACATTGTCGTGGGATCCATGATACTACCTTGGGATCCATGTACTAACATACAGACACATACATCTACCTTGGGATCTATGCCATTTTTCTTGGGATCTATGACACCACATTGGGATACATGATATTGCATTGGGATCTGTGATAGCGCATTGAGATACATTTTATTTCATTCGGACCCATGATAGTGCATTGGATTATGACAGGCACTCCACATCATCATGTATGCCATCTAGACCACCTCATGAGAGTGTACTTGTATTCTTGGAGGAATATTCTCACATGTGTGTGTGGTTAGAGGTGTTAATGAGGTGATTTTAGCACATATTTTGAAGGCGACCAAATTTAGGGGTGGTTATATTTTGACATATTTCTCATAATTCCAAAAAATCAACTCCATTTGATTAAGAATGGCCGCAACTTTTTGGAAATGGGATTATAATATAAAATTAGGCAAAAATTGACCTAGTTATGATGCTATTGAAATCTGTCGCAGTAAAAGTATCACCACATTTTGACCACTCGGCGTCCCACTACTTAGAGCCAAATGTGTGAGTCATTAGGACACATGGAAGGCACATTTTTCCTCTTGTAGACACACCTGTGGGTGGTTAGAGCTCATTCATGAAGGGACATCACCTTTTAGACCAATTGACTTCTCTTGGTGGTTTTTTCACATGGTATTGAGGGTGCCTCTTGTTTTAGCTCATGATTTTTCTTGAGCCCTTTGTATTGGCACATGGTATTGTACTAGAACATGGTTTTCTAACCATAGTTTTTGTGAGGTGCCTTATATATTTAAGGAGGGATTCTCTCTCATTTGTATTTATTGGAAATCAATTGGAAGAACTCGTTTTCCTTGCAAAAGCTCTTATGTTAGTCTTGTCTTAATTTTGAGTATATGTTCTAGTGCTACAAGGAAGATATTTTGACATTGCAGGTTTCTAGGAAGAGAAGAGCTACTACGATTTACAACAAATGCGTTTGAGGTAATTGATGTTCCCTATTTCATTTCTTTTGTAAATATCTAAGTTTAAATCATTGTTTAGGGCATAGATCTTTGGGGATTCTATGCTCTCACTTTGTGCTTAATGTTGTAGTAATTAGGCTAAGTCTTCATAAATTAGTCTTCCATAAAGATCTTGTAGTGCATTGAGTATTTAAATTTGAAGATGATTTAGCAATCCTTCATAGTGCTAGTGACTTCACATGTTGAAGGTACAAGAATGTCACTCGGGATTTCACCAAGTGACCCTATTGCTCAATGGATAAGGAACTAATCTTCCTTGCATTTGTATCCATCTTATTTATATTTTCCCTTTTTACTTTTTGTATGTAATCTAGGATTTAAAGTTCTACATCCTTAGATCTAGATTGCATGTTCCACAAGTTAATTAGGCTAATAAATTTTCAGATCTAACAATTAACTTAAGATTTCTTTGTGCAAGTTTTTTCTTAATTAGTTTTTTCTAATGGTTAGCCTACACTCTTCTTTCCTATGTTTTAATTGGATGAATATTTGGAGGAAGGATGTTTCTTCGATCTAGTGTTGCTTCTTTCACATCTTAAGCATAGATCTAATCTAATAAACCTAATCATTCAACAATAGAATGATATATTGCAATTTCTTTGTAGAGGCTCGATTGTCTTGAAGCATTTATCTTTTCCATAACAAGTTGATCTCATGAATGGATGGATTTGGTGAATGATGAAATTAAAGGTGTTTACACTTGATGAGTTTAATGTTTGAGTAATATTTCTGAATACTAGTAATCACTTAACAAATATCAAATTCTAATTTGACACATTTTAGCATGTTTACTTTGCAACGTCCCACTTTATTTATGATCCAAACGCTAATATGCAATGAATCAATGCTAAGAACCCTAGAACGATTTGCAAGAGAGGGATGAATGAAACAAAAAAAAATTGCATGCTAATGGACTGGTAAAAATACATGTGATGCAGCATTTCTTGAAATATGGATTCTAAACCATTAAAACCAAAGCCTAAAAGATTTGATTGGAACCTTACAAACTCATTTGAAATCTGGGCCTGCTCATTAGATTCATTGTCCATTATTATCACTGTAGATCTGGACTGATATCACACGTGCTAAGGTTTAAATCTCATGATGAATGCCACTTAGATTAAGATAGTGTTGTTATATTTGGTTTAATGGGTAACTATAATTAAACACAATCTAATATGTAGTAGTCATTCATGGGTTTTAAAATCTTACAGCCATTTAACACTTATTGTTATGGTTGCATTTGAATCCAACAGAACTGTGCTTTATTACTTTATTTATTGTCCATAAGAAACATACTCAAGCAATAAATCTGGGAGATAATCAGATCTGGAAGAAACATACTCAAGCAATAAATATTGGAGATAATCAGATCTGGAATGGATTGATTCTTTAGATTTGGTGGTTGATTCTTAAAGGTTTGGAGTGGATTTGGATATTTTATTATGGCTAATGGTTCACAACAAATCAGTGGTCATTT
>JZKD02S0650808.1:0-15574 GCA_000966675.3 Picea glauca | reverse complement strand
AGGTTGTTATCATAATCAAATTTCAGAGCACTTGGAATAAATAACTTTGAATCAGAGGATTCTCTTCTAGATATAGAGGAAATTGATGATCAAGCACCTATAATTCAGATTGAGGATACGTATTCCTCCTCTTCTTGGTACAATGATATTGTTACATACCTCCTTACTCTTCAATGCCAAAATGACATGACTCCTTCTAAAGAAATAACTTTAAATCTACATGAAATTAATTATTTCATTATATATGGAAAGTTATACTGGAAATACCCTTTGGGTTTCCTATTACATTGCTTTATAGAATCTAAAACAAAAGGTGTCATTGACGAATTTCATGAAGGAGTATGTGGAGGAAATCATGCCTGGAGGGAAACAACTTACAAAGTATTGAGGCTGGGATATTATTGGAAAAAATTATTTACTGATGTAAATGAAAGGGTCAAAGCTTGCAATTCATGCCAATTGTTTGTTGGTAAGCAAAATCTTCCTACCCTACCTTTAATTCCAGTAAAATATGAAGATCCTTTCCAACAATGGGGCCTAGAATTCATTGGAGAAATTCATCCAAAATCAAGTGCTCAACATAGATGGATTATAACTACTACTGACTACTTTACGAAGTGGGTTGAAGCCATTCCAACTCAGATTGCTATAGATTCAGTAGTGATAAAATTATTGGAAGAAAACATCCTAGCATGATTTGGTTGTCCTAGGAAAATAGTTATTGATAATGCTCAGGATTTTAAGTCTTTGGCAATGATCATTTTTTCTCACAAATACAACATTATTTGAGGTCATTCTATAGGTTATCATCCTAAGGGAAATGGGTTGGATGAATCATATAACAAGATTTTGATGACTATAATCAAGAAATGTTTGACAATAAATAAATAAATCTTGGCATATACACTTAAAATATGCCTTATGGAAAAACTGATTTTTCACCAAGAAATCTATAGGTATGTCCCATTTATAATTAGTTTATGGTACCAATGTTATTCTTCCTATTAATATTGTTCTTCCTATAATGAAACTTTGGAAAGATGAAAACAAAGAGCCAAATGATGTTACAAGAAGAATAAATCAAATCATCGAATTTCAGCATAACATAGTAGAAGTGGATGATAAGCTCCAAAAATACCAGGATAATATGAAAGCCCTTTTTGATAAAAAAAAAAAAAGCTAAAAACAGGGGGTTTCTTCCTAGCGATTTAGTTTTAAAATGGGAATCTAGAAAAGAAGATGCAGGGAAACATGGCAAATTCGATCATCTCTGGTTCAGGCCTTTTAAAATCGTAGTTGCTGAGGGAAACAACTCATTTTCACTGGAAAATCTTAATGGAGAAATTCTTGACGCTACTATCAATGGACGTTATTTAAAACATTTCATGCAGTTTTTAGATTTCCGTTGTATATATCAGATTGGATTGACATTGACATTTTAATTTTTAATTTTTTCTTTTCCTTTTATTTTTGAGTCATTTGATCATGTGTTGTAAATATTTTCAATAAATTTATGATTTCTTGACATCATTAAAATGAAAAAATGAAAACATATGTATCACATACCATCTCTATTCTACAGGATTATCTGATTTTTTGTATTTCATTCCTTTGCAAAATAGATCTTGTTAAACAAAAGATGAGGATAAATAAAAACTCGACATTTGAATTTCGATCATAAAAGTAAGTGATAATTAAATAATTTTCCTTGCTGAAAAATTCAAAAGGAAGATAAGGTATTAGCCCCAACTCTTCTTATAGTCCAAATAAAATTTAAATAATTCTTTTTGAAATGAATAAGAAGGAAATCTTTTCTCACGATGATATTATCACCTAACCTAAAAATCAGAGATGTGTAAAATTATAACTTGAAGTGTCCTGCACATAAATTCTAAAGCCATCTCTGAAATAAGAATAAAAAAAAGACCAAAAAAATAATAAATGAACTCGAAGGAAATCTGAATTGAAGACACGAAATTGTGTGGGATCAAGACATTTTGTTTCAGACCCTCCTAATCTTTGGTTTGGTTATTTTTACCTATCCTCAAATATTTTTTCATTTCATATTTTCTTTCTCCTTTCTCATCCTTTTAGTATTCATAGAAATAAAGAGACTCAACCTGAATCTGAAAAATCAAAAGCATATTTTCAAAACAATATTAGCAGATTTTTTTTACATTCCTTTGATTTTAATTGAAAAAGTATGTCTAGGCTAATCCTGACAATTTATGTCTGATATCAGATTTTAAACTGACAAATTTGATCAAGGTTTATCCCTGAAAAGATTAAATTTCCCAAAATTTTTCCCCTATAGGAGAAGGTGTATTGAAAATGGGAAGAAAGTTAGTTTCAGAGTATTCTTAAAATTGTTGACAAACCTCCTTTTTAGTCTAAAGATTTTAAACAGATATCATCCCTTGTATATTACATACAAATTGATTCCCCCACTTCAAAATATTAAAATACAAGATAGATGGTGAAAGGAAATTCATAAATTGATTTCCCCCGTCTTGTCCAAAAGAGATGATGAAAGAAAATTTGTATATCGATAGACCTCATCTCAACAAAATGCAAAAGTGTTAATCGAAGTGGTGAAAGGAAATTCAATGGGAGAAGTAGATAACTTCACTGGGGTACTAAACATGATCGTTCACAATGGAGCAATTTCTATGATATTTGTAAGGTTGTCATACATATCTATATATCATACTCTGTAATCTAGTTCTCTCTCCGATGATATTTACATCCTGAACCAACTAGGGATCCCCTAAATAAATATGTTACATCTTCTTAACCTTGAAGCGAACAAAGTCGATCGAAACATGATATTTTAGTTAAAATTATTTTGATTATCTTAAACAATTATGAAATCAATTTTAAGAAAAAGAAATTTTTAGTAGCCTAACTTGAGATCAATCATTAAGTATGTTTTGGAGATTTTTGGACTTGGTTAAGCTCATTTTTTCTATGTGTGATTAATTCTTAAATAAGCTAGAAAATGTTTTCAAAAAGCAATAATGACTCCATTTACCCAATAAAGGAACTTGGTCTATGGTTATTCCGTGCCTCACAGGGAGCCACAATCCCCATATGGAGCCTATGTTGGAACACGAATAATTTTGAGCTTTTGAACTTTAGTTTTTACCTCTTAGAATTTATTTTTTTCCAAAAAAGAAAAAACAAAAAAAAAAAACTTAGATAATTGCCTTTTAGTTTTAAAATAAATCCATTGGTTGTTATATGTCAATAAGGTGCTCACAATATTGATCATTGATGGGTTAATCTAATTTGATCTAACGGTCTTAATGATCTTCGAAGTATAGAATTTGCCTGAGTTTTAAAGAAAAAATGTAACGGTCACTTTGGAGCTTCGCGCTTCGGGTATTCCAACGAATCCAAACAAAAAAAAAACTAAAACTCTGAAGCCTGAAAATAGACACAAACGATAAGTACTAAAGGACTTACGGATGCGTCATGGGATACGTGTCTTTTTCTTTGGGCTAACACATGTCACTTATTTTTTACATTTCCGTTGGATAATTCACACGTTTTCAAGTGACATGTGTCACCTCTCTTTTCTTGACACGTTGATGCAGGAGTATCACCTTCAAAGTCAAAGACACAAGCATGGAGGTAGAGATATAACATATCCGCATGGAAGAATTTCAAATCAACATTTAACTTTGAGTAAATCGAGTTGTTGAGATATTTTGGAAACAAGGTTTTTTAATATATCTTGTTTGTAAAAGTATTATACGACTATAAGGAGTTGCAGATATAGAATGTCGGCTCTTATCTGGAAATAACTGATAGTTATTGTAATATGATAAGGTAGGTAACTGCTAAGACCTGATAGAATAGGTTGCAGACAGGACAGAGAGAGCTTGGGGAGCCAGTGCTTAGATATTTTGTTGTTGTATTGTAATATATATACAAATAGAGAGATAGAGATAAGTAGAGGCATAATAGAGTAGAAGAAAGACGCAGTGAAGAATTGCAATATTATGTAATTTGTTTCATGAATGAATAGAATAGACAGAATTTTCCAAATTCTTCAGACTGTGTTCATTTGATGTGTGATTGAATTAATGTTACATTATATGTGTGTGATTTATTTCATTTCGCGCATGTATGATTTTTAAGAGTTGATTGTATGATTCTGTGACAAAACTGGATAAGTTTCAATTGTTTCTCTTCTGAAACTCGTATGCAAGGTGTGCATCTCATATGCAAAGAGTGCGTCGATAGAGTCTTGGATTGACTCATAGGAGTTCAGAGAGAACAAAGGGAACTTAGGCCAGGTGCAAGGAGTGTGCAACATCAAGGAGTGACCAAGATTCAAATAACCAGAACAGAGGAATGCAAGGAGTATGGGAAGAATTTATTTTCAATAAATCCTTCGAACTGAGTTATCAAACTCCTAGCAATGCAAGGAGTGGGTGGGAAATATAAATCTTCAAGGAGGTCAAGCTCAGAAGAGATAATTATTTTCAGAAGTGTATATGAGGCCCAAGAGACAGACTCATAGGAGGAGCAAAGGTAAAATCCTTTTAACACTTAGAAAATATTATAAGTCAGAAGAAATCAGAAGCTCAAGAGGAGGAGAAAAAACAGTCGTTGCATGAGATTTAGCGCTTTTCACATGCAGGAGAGTGAACTTACTAAAGTTCTGAAGTCCCAAAGTAAATTGGGACCGTCCATTGTCAAGGAGGACAAGTGGCGCAAGATCCACGACTCTAGAAGTTTGTGGGACAGGAGGAGGTGAAATAACCGAAGTTGATCCTAACTATTGATCACTAAGAGATACATGTCAGTAGATCAGTAACTCCGGGGAAATCATTTCTAGAGTTTCAGTTGAGAGTTGAAACTCCCGAAGCCTGGAGAGCTAGAGGAGATCTGGACCGTCAGATCTAGAGGGACATGTGGCAATGGATCGTGAACTCTCAGGAAAATCACTTTGAGGATTTTCAGTTGAGAATTGAAACTGCCAAAGCCCAGAGAACTGGAGGGCCGAAATGAATCTCAACCATCATATATAGAGGACAGGTGGCGTGAATCTGTAGACTCTGGGTAAAGACCCAAAGTAATCCATAGCCGTCATATTTAGGGTGAGACATGGTGCAAATCTGTGGACTTCAGGTAAAGTCCCAAAGTAAATATCAACCGTCCAATTTAAGGAGACATGCGGCAGAAATCTACACACTTTGAGGGGAAGTGAAAGTTGAGAACTGAAAAGTCTGAATCCTGAAGACCCGAAGGGATTACAACCATAATATCAGAGGGAGACACACATCAGTGGATTGTCAGCATATGCAAATTTGTTAGTAGTTCCCACAATATTTTTAATAGAAAAAGTAAAATTTTGCATAAATTATACTCATTTAGCATGTCTCTTATTCAACTTTTCTTTCCTAGTAACAAAATGCAAATCTTGATTATCACTATACAAGACAAATTCTTTAGGAATTAGATAGTGCCTCCACTTCTTCAAAGCTTGAATCACTGCATAAAATTCTTTGTCATATGTGGAATACGTCTTCTTGGTGTCATTCAGCTTCTCACTGAAATAAGCAACTGGCATATTATCCTAACTCAAGACTACTCCAATAGCTACTCCACTTGCATCACATCTCACTTAAATGTTTTCCCAAAATATGGTAAGACCAGAATTGGTTGTTATGTGATCTTCTCCTTCAATACTTTGAAACTTTTTCANCTTGCAATTCATGCCAATTGTTTGTTGGTAAGCAAAATCTTCCTACCCTACCTTTAATTCCAGTAAAATATGAAGATCCTTTCCAACAATGGGGCCTAGAATTCATTGGAGAAATTCATCCAAAATCAAGTGCTCAACATAGATGGATTATAACTACTACTGACTACTTTACGAAGTGGGTTGAAGCCATTCCAACTCAGATTGCTATAGATTCAGTAGTGATAAAATTATTGGAAGAAAACATCCTAGCATGATTTGGTTGTCCTAGGAAAATAGTTATTGATAATGCTCAGGATTTTAAGTCTTTGGCAATGATCATTTTTTCTCACAAATACAACATTATTTGAGGTCATTCTATAGGTTATCATCCTAAGGGAAATGGGTTGGATGAATCATATAACAAGATTTTGATGACTATAATCAAGAAATGTTTGACAATAAATAAATAAATCTTGGCATATACACTTAAAATATGCCTTATGGAAAAACTGATTTTTCACCAAGAAATCTATAGGTATGTCCCATTTATAATTAGTTTATGGTACCAATGTTATTCTTCCTATTAATATTGTTCTTCCTATAATGAAACTTTGGAAAGATGAAAACAAAGAGCCAAATGATGTTACAAGAAGAATAAATCAAATCATCGAATTTCAGCATAACATAGTAGAAGTGGATGATAAGCTCCAAAAATACCAGGATAATATGAAAGCCCTTTTTGATAAAAAAAAAAAAAGCTAAAAACAGGGGGTTTCTTCCTAGCGATTTAGTTTTAAAATGGGAATCTAGAAAAGAAGATGCAGGGAAACATGGCAAATTCGATCATCTCTGGTTCAGGCCTTTTAAAATCGTAGTTGCTGAGGGAAACAACTCATTTTCACTGGAAAATCTTAATGGAGAAATTCTTGACGCTACTATCAATGGACGTTATTTAAAACATTTCATGCAGTTTTTAGATTTCCGTTGTATATATCAGATTGGATTGACATTGACATTTTAATTTTTAATTTTTTCTTTTCCTTTTATTTTTGAGTCATTTGATCATGTGTTGTAAATATTTTCAATAAATTTATGATTTCTTGACATCATTAAAATGAAAAAATGAAAACATATGTATCACATACCATCTCTATTCTACAGGATTATCTGATTTTTTGTATTTCATTCCTTTGCAAAATAGATCTTGTTAAACAAAAGATGAGGATAAATAAAAACTCGACATTTGAATTTCGATCATAAAAGTAAGTGATAATTAAATAATTTTCCTTGCTGAAAAATTCAAAAGGAAGATAAGGTATTAGCCCCAACTCTTCTTATAGTCCAAATAAAATTTAAATAATTCTTTTTGAAATGAATAAGAAGGAAATCTTTTCTCACGATGATATTATCACCTAACCTAAAAATCAGAGATGTGTAAAATTATAACTTGAAGTGTCCTGCACATAAATTCTAAAGCCATCTCTGAAATAAGAATAAAAAAAAGACCAAAAAAATAATAAATGAACTCGAAGGAAATCTGAATTGAAGACACGAAATTGTGTGGGATCAAGACATTTTGTTTCAGACCCTCCTAATCTTTGGTTTGGTTATTTTTACCTATCCTCAAATATTTTTTCATTTCATATTTTCTTTCTCCTTTCTCATCCTTTTAGTATTCATAGAAATAAAGAGACTCAACCTGAATCTGAAAAATCAAAAGCATATTTTCAAAACAATATTAGCAGATTTTTTTTACATTCCTTTGATTTTAATTGAAAAAGTATGTCTAGGCTAATCCTGACAATTTATGTCTGATATCAGATTTTAAACTGACAAATTTGATCAAGGTTTATCCCTGAAAAGATTAAATTTCCCAAAATTTTTCCCCTATAGGAGAAGGTGTATTGAAAATGGGAAGAAAGTTAGTTTCAGAGTATTCTTAAAATTGTTGACAAACCTCCTTTTTAGTCTAAAGATTTTAAACAGATATCATCCCTTGTATATTACATACAAATTGATTCCCCCACTTCAAAATATTAAAATACAAGATAGATGGTGAAAGGAAATTCATAAATTGATTTCCCCCGTCTTGTCCAAAAGAGATGATGAAAGAAAATTTGTATATCGATAGACCTCATCTCAACAAAATGCAAAAGTGTTAATCGAAGTGGTGAAAGGAAATTCAATGGGAGAAGTAGATAACTTCACTGGGGTACTAAACATGATCGTTCACAATGGAGCAATTTCTATGATATTTGTAAGGTTGTCATACATATCTATATATCATACTCTGTAATCTAGTTCTCTCTCCGATGATATTTACATCCTGAACCAACTAGGGATCCCCTAAATAAATATGTTACATCTTCTTAACCTTGAAGCGAACAAAGTCGATCGAAACATGATATTTTAGTTAAAATTATTTTGATTATCTTAAACAATTATGAAATCAATTTTAAGAAAAAGAAATTTTTAGTAGCCTAACTTGAGATCAATCATTAAGTATGTTTTGGAGATTTTTGGACTTGGTTAAGCTCATTTTTTCTATGTGTGATTAATTCTTAAATAAGCTAGAAAATGTTTTCAAAAAGCAATAATGACTCCATTTACCCAATAAAGGAACTTGGTCTATGGTTATTCCGTGCCTCACAGGGAGCCACAATCCCCATATGGAGCCTATGTTGGAACACGAATAATTTTGAGCTTTTGAACTTTAGTTTTTACCTCTTAGAATTTATTTTTTTCCAAAAAAGAAAAAACAAAAAAAAAAAACTTAGATAATTGCCTTTTAGTTTTAAAATAAATCCATTGGTTGTTATATGTCAATAAGGTGCTCACAATATTGATCATTGATGGGTTAATCTAATTTGATCTAACGGTCTTAATGATCTTCGAAGTATAGAATTTGCCTGAGTTTTAAAGAAAAAATGTAACGGTCACTTTGGAGCTTCGCGCTTCGGGTATTCCAACGAATCCAAACAAAAAAAAAACTAAAACTCTGAAGCCTGAAAATAGACACAAACGATAAGTACTAAAGGACTTACGGATGCGTCATGGGATACGTGTCTTTTTCTTTGGGCTAACACATGTCACTTATTTTTTACATTTCCGTTGGATAATTCACACGTTTTCAAGTGACATGTGTCACCTCTCTTTTCTTGACACGTTGATGCAGGAGTATCACCTTCAAAGTCAAAGACACAAGCATGGAGGTAGAGATATAACATATCCGCATGGAAGAATTTCAAATCAACATTTAACTTTGAGTAAATCGAGTTGTTGAGATATTTTGGAAACAAGGTTTTTTAATATATCTTGTTTGTAAAAGTATTATACGACTATAAGGAGTTGCAGATATAGAATGTCGGCTCTTATCTGGAAATAACTGATAGTTATTGTAATATGATAAGGTAGGTAACTGCTAAGACCTGATAGAATAGGTTGCAGACAGGACAGAGAGAGCTTGGGGAGCCAGTGCTTAGATATTTTGTTGTTGTATTGTAATATATATACAAATAGAGAGATAGAGATAAGTAGAGGCATAATAGAGTAGAAGAAAGACGCAGTGAAGAATTGCAATATTATGTAATTTGTTTCATGAATGAATAGAATAGACAGAATTTTCCAAATTCTTCAGACTGTGTTCATTTGATGTGTGATTGAATGAATGTTACATTATATGTGTGTGATTTATTTCATTTCGTGCATGTATGATTTTTAAGAGTTGATTGTATGATTCTGTGACAAAACTGGATAAGTTTCAATTGTTTCTCTTCTGAAACTCGTATGCAAGGTGTGGATCTCATATGCAAAGAGTGCGTCTATAGAGTCTCGGATTGACTCATAGGAGTTCAGAGAGAACAAAGGGAACTTAGGCCAGGTGCAAGGAGTGTGCAACATCAAGGAGTGACCAAGCTTCGAATAACCAGAACAGAGGAATGCAAGGAGTATGGGAAGAATTTATTTTCAATAAATCCTTCGAACTGAGTTATCAAACTCCCAGCAATGCAAGGAGTGGGTGGGAAATCTAAATCTTCAAGGAGGTCAAGCTCAGAAGAGATAATTCTTTTCAGAAGTGTAGATGAGGCCCAAGAGACAGACTCATAGGAGGAGCAAAGGTAAAATCCTTTTAACACTTAGAAAATATTATAAGTCAGAAGAAATCAGAAGCTCAAGAGGAGGAGAAACAACAGTCGTTGCATGAGATTTAGCGCTTTTCACATGCAGGAGAGTGAACTTACTAAAGTTCTGAAGTCCCAAAGTAAATTGGGACCGTCCATCGTCAAGGAGGACAAGTGGCGCAAGATCCACGACTCTAGAAGTTTGTGGGACAGGAGGAGGTGAAATAACCGAAGTTGATCCTAACTATTGATCACAAAGAGATACATGTCAGCAGATTAGTAACTCCGGGGAAATCACTTCTAGAGTTTCAGTTAAGAGTTGAAACTCCCAAAGCTCGGAGAGCTAGAGGAGATCTAGACCGTCAAATATAGAGGGACATGTGGCAACGGATCGTGAACTCTCAGGAAAATCACTTTGAGGATTTTCAGTTGAGAATTGAAACTGCCAAAGCCCAGAGAACTGGAGGGCCGAAGTGAATCTCAACCATCATATATAGAGGACGGGTGGCGTGAATCTGTAGACTCTGGGTAAAGACCCAAAGTAATCCATAGCCGTCAGATTTAGGGTGAGACATGGTGCAAATCTGTGGACTTCGGGTAAAGTCCCAAAGTAAATATCAACCGTCCAATTTAAGGAGACACGCGGCAGAAATCTACACACTTTGAGGGGAAGTGAAAGTTGAGAANTAGAAGAAAGACGCAGTGAAGAATTGCAATATTATGTAATTTGTTTCATGAATGAATAGAATAGACAGAATTTTCCAAATTCTTCAGACTGTGTTCATTTGATGTGTGATTGAATTAATGTTACATTATATGTGTGTGATTTATTTCATTTCGCGCATGTATGATTTTTAAGAGTTGATTGTATGATTCTGTGACAAAACTGGATAAGTTTCAATTGTTTCTCTTCTGAAACTCGTATGCAAGGTGTGCATCTCATATGCAAAGAGTGCGTCGATAGAGTCTTGGATTGACTCATAGGAGTTCAGAGAGAACAAAGGGAACTTAGGCCAGGTGCAAGGAGTGTGCAACATCAAGGAGTGACCAAGATTCAAATAACCAGAACAGAGGAATGCAAGGAGTATGGGAAGAATTTATTTTCAATAAATCCTTCGAACTGAGTTATCAAACTCCTAGCAATGCAAGGAGTGGGTGGGAAATATAAATCTTCAAGGAGGTCAAGCTCAGAAGAGATAATTATTTTCAGAAGTGTATATGAGGCCCAAGAGACAGACTCATAGGAGGAGCAAAGGTAAAATCCTTTTAACACTTAGAAAATATTATAAGTCAGAAGAAATCAGAAGCTCAAGAGGAGGAGAAAAAACAGTCGTTGCATGAGATTTAGCGCTTTTCACATGCAGGAGAGTGAACTTACTAAAGTTCTGAAGTCCCAAAGTAAATTGGGACCGTCCATTGTCAAGGAGGACAAGTGGCGCAAGATCCACGACTCTAGAAGTTTGTGGGACAGGAGGAGGTGAAATAACCGAAGTTGATCCTAACTATTGATCACTAAGAGATACATGTCAGTAGATCAGTAACTCCGGGGAAATCATTTCTAGAGTTTCAGTTGAGAGTTGAAACTCCCGAAGCCTGGAGAGCTAGAGGAGATCTGGACCGTCAGATCTAGAGGGACATGTGGCAATGGATCGTGAACTCTCAGGAAAATCACTTTGAGGATTTTCAGTTGAGAATTGAAACTGCCAAAGCCCAGAGAACTGGAGGGCCGAAATGAATCTCAACCATCATATATAGAGGACAGGTGGCGTGAATCTGTAGACTCTGGGTAAAGACCCAAAGTAATCCATAGCCGTCATATTTAGGGTGAGACATGGTGCAAATCTGTGGACTTCAGGTAAAGTCCCAAAGTAAATATCAACCGTCCAATTTAAGGAGACATGCGGCAGAAATCTACACACTTTGAGGGGAAGTGAAAGTTGAGAACTGAAAAGTCTGAATCCTGAAGACCCGAAGGGATTACAACCATAATATCAGAGGGAGACACACATCAGTGGATTGTCAGCATATGCAAATTTGTTAGTAGTTCCCACAATATTTTTAATAGAAAAAGTAAAATTTTGCATAAATTATACTCATTTAGCATGTCTCTTATTCAACTTTTCTTTCCTAGTAACAAAATGCAAATCTTGATTATCACTATACAAGACAAATTCTTTAGGAATTAGATAGTGCCTCCACTTCTTCAAAGCTTGAATCACTGCATAAAATTCTTTGTCATATGTGGAATACGTCTTCTTGGTGTCATTCAGCTTCTCACTGAAATAAGCAACTGGCATATTATCCTAACTCAAGACTACTCCAATAGCTACTCCACTTGCATCACATCTCACTTAAATGTTTTCCCAAAATATGGTAAGACCAGAATTGGTTGTTATGTGATCTTCTCCTTCAATACTTTGAAACTTTTTCATCTTCCTCTATCCAATTAAAATACTTGTGTTTCTTTTTCACAGTGTCCATCATGGGTGTACATATACCACTGAAATTTTTGATAAACTTTCTATAAAATCTTGCTAATCCAAGAAAAATTCTTACCTCAAATGTGCTTCCTGGAGATGGCCATTCTTTGATTTCTCTCACTTTCTCTGTATCAATCTTCAATTCATTTGAAGAGATCACAAAACCCAATTATATGAGTTCTTTCTTCATAAAAGATATTTTCTTCATATTTATCAACATTTTTTCTTGCTGCAACTTTTCCATCACTGATGTCAGACATCTTAAGTGTTCTCCCTCTATCTTACTGAATATTATTATGTCATCCAGATACACTATGACAAATTTTCCTATTAAGTCATTCAATACTTCATTCATTAATCTCATAAATGTGCTTGGTGCATTTGTCAACCCAAATGGCATGACCAACCATTCAAACAATCCTTCATTTGTATTGAATGTTGTTTTCCACTCATCTCCCTCTCTCATCCTTATTTGATGATATCCACTCTTCAAGTCTATCTTGGAAAAATAGCTTGCTCCACTCAAACAATCCGTCAAATCATCCATCCTTGGCAAAGGGAATCTATACCGAATGGTGATCTTTTTGATGGCTCTGGAATCTATACACATTCTCCATCCTCCATCCCTATTTGGACTCAACAAAGTTGGTATTGTGCATGAACTTAGACTTTCCTTGACTAAACCTTTATCCAGTAACTCTTGGACTTGATTTTTTACTTCCTCATTCTCTCTAGGTGTCAACCTATAAGCTACTTTGTTTGGTAAACTAGCTCCTGTAATAAGGTCAATATGATGGCTTATACTCCTAATGGGTGGCAATAAGTGTGGTANTAGAAGAAAGACGCAGTGAAGAATTGCAATATTATGTAATTTGTTTCATGAATGAATAGAATAGACAGAATTTTCCAAATTCTTCAGACTGTGTTCATTTGATGTGTGATTGAATTAATGTTACATTATATGTGTGTGATTTATTTCATTTCGCGCATGTATGATTTTTAAGAGTTGATTGTATGATTCTGTGACAAAACTGGATAAGTTTCAATTGTTTCTCTTCTGAAACTCGTATGCAAGGTGTGCATCTCATATGCAAAGAGTGCGTCGATAGAGTCTTGGATTGACTCATAGGAGTTCAGAGAGAACAAAGGGAACTTAGGCCAGGTGCAAGGAGTGTGCAACATCAAGGAGTGACCAAGATTCAAATAACCAGAACAGAGGAATGCAAGGAGTATGGGAAGAATTTATTTTCAATAAATCCTTCGAACTGAGTTATCAAACTCCTAGCAATGCAAGGAGTGGGTGGGAAATATAAATCTTCAAGGAGGTCAAGCTCAGAAGAGATAATTATTTTCAGAAGTGTATATGAGGCCCAAGAGACAGACTCATAGGAGGAGCAAAGGTAAAATCCTTTTAACACTTAGAAAATATTATAAGTCAGAAGAAATCAGAAGCTCAAGAGGAGGAGAAAAAACAGTCGTTGCATGAGATTTAGCGCTTTTCACATGCAGGAGAGTGAACTTACTAAAGTTCTGAAGTCCCAAAGTAAATTGGGACCGTCCATTGTCAAGGAGGACAAGTGGCGCAAGATCCACGACTCTAGAAGTTTGTGGGACAGGAGGAGGTGAAATAACCGAAGTTGATCCTAACTATTGATCACTAAGAGATACATGTCAGTAGATCAGTAACTCCGGGGAAATCATTTCTAGAGTTTCAGTTGAGAGTTGAAACTCCCGAAGCCTGGAGAGCTAGAGGAGATCTGGACCGTCAGATCTAGAGGGACATGTGGCAATGGATCGTGAACTCTCAGGAAAATCACTTTGAGGATTTTCAGTTGAGAATTGAAACTGCCAAAGCCCAGAGAACTGGAGGGCCGAAATGAATCTCAACCATCATATATAGAGGACAGGTGGCGTGAATCTGTAGACTCTGGGTAAAGACCCAAAGTAATCCATAGCCGTCATATTTAGGGTGAGACATGGTGCAAATCTGTGGACTTCAGGTAAAGTCCCAAAGTAAATATCAACCGTCCAATTTAAGGAGACATGCGGCAGAAATCTACACACTTTGAGGGGAAGTGAAAGTTGAGAACTGAAAAGTCTGAATCCTGAAGACCCGAAGGGATTACAACCATAATATCAGAGGGAGACACACATCAGTGGATTGTCAGCATATGCAAATTTGTTAGTAGTTCCCACAATATTTTTAATAGAAAAAGTAAAATTTTGCATAAATTATACTCATTTAGCATGTCTCTTATTCAACTTTTCTTTCCTAGTAACAAAATGCAAATCTTGATTATCACTATACAAGACAAATTCTTTAGGAATTAGATAGTGCCTCCACTTCTTCAAAGCTTGAATCACTGCATAAAATTCTTTGTCATATGTGGAATACGTCTTCTTGGTGTCATTCAGCTTCTCACTGAAATAAGCAACTGGCATATTATCCTAACTCAAGACTACTCCAATAGCTACTCCACTTGCATCACATCTCACTTAAATGTTTTCCCAAAATATGGTAAGACCAGAATTGGTTGTTATGTGATCTTCTCCTTCAATACTTTGAAACTTTTTCAGCCTCCTCTATCCAATTAAAAGACTTGTGTTTCTTTTTCATAGTGTCCAGCATGGGTGTACATATACCACTGAAATTTTTGATAAACTTTCTATAAAATCTTGCTAACCCAAGAAAAAATTCTTACCTCAAATGTGCTTCCTGGAGATGGCCATTCTTTGATTTCTCTCACTTTCTCTGGATCAATCTTCAATTCATTTGAAGAGATCACAGAACCCAATTATATGAGTTCTTTCTTCATAAAAGATATTTTCTTCATATTTATCAGCATTTTTTCTTGCTGCAACTTTTCCATCACTGATGTCATACATCTTAAGTGTTCTCCCTCTATCTTACTGAATATTATTATGTCATCCAGATACACTATGACAAATTTTCCTATGAATTCTTTCAATACTTCATTCATTAATCTCATAAATGTGCTTGGTGCATTTGTCAACCCAAATGGCATGACCAACCATTCAAACAATCCTTCATTTGTATTGAATGTTGTTTTCCACTAATCTCCCTCTCTCATATTTATTTGATGATATCCACTCTTCAAGTCTATTGCGCATGGGCTTAGGCTTTCCCTGACTAAATCTTTATCCAATAACTCCTAGACTTGATTTTTGACTTCCTCATTCTCTCTACGTGTCAACCTATAACCTGATTTGTTTGGTAAACTAGCTCCTGGAATAAGGTCAATATGATGGCTTATACT
>JZKD02S0650786.1:0-15574 GCA_000966675.3 Picea glauca | reverse complement strand
CAACACAAATTTTATGGAAATTACTCATTCAAGATGCATATAAACAACAGTAATAAATAGTGAACTGAAAACACATAACAAAGCAAATGATAAAGGAGTTCACCCCTCTCTTGGTCTACATCTCCTAGTCCAGCTTCCAATGGATCTTTTGTATTATTTGCTCAAATTGCTCAAAAATATGCTTTACAATGCTCAAAATGCCAAATAGATGGCTCCAATGGCTCTAGAATGTCCAAAAACCCCTAGGTGGGCTTTTTCGACACCTCGTTTGGCCAAAAATTGAAGAAGATAGGCTTCCTGGAAGTTCCCCTTCAAACTTGTCGTCTCTGCATCGAAAAATTGCACCCTTGTTGGCTCAACCTATCCCCCATGCACTTTTAAGCGTTAAAACTCAGCACCGGATGCAACCGCACAAACGGTGCGAACTGTAGGATGGTTACGGGGCTCACCTAGCCCCTAACTGCCAAGGCTATGGTCGTGTGACCCATATGACCACGCGCAAGTGCAAAAATAGGCCCCTTTTCCAAAAGCCAATGGTTAATGGACAAGTGGTGGGTCGTTGGTTTTTATAACCGTTGAAATCAAATTAAAATGCAAATCCACACGCGCACGCGACAATGCTATAAATATGGTCATATGTTATTGTATTATATGACCGGGGGATGGGGCTAAGCCCCAGATCGGCCCCGCGTCAACCATACACAAACACAATTTTAAATATATAATATGCCATATATATAACAAGGTTTAAGTGGTGGTGCACCAGTTTGCGGGCCTTCCCAAGTCTCTTCCCTTGCCCGGAGGTCATGGGGTCGAGTCCTGCCAATTGCAAAGATTTTAGACCACCGACTAGGTGACACATGGCAGCCATTGATTGGGCCATGTGTCACCATACAATTATCCACCAAAATTCCATTTGAACCCAAAAAAGTTGCATTGGGTTCATAACGTCGAGGCCTACAGTCTCGTTTGATTTGAAGTGATTCCGAGCACTTTGAATTTTGAGCAAAATTTGATCCCCTGGATCACACCTCCCCATTGGAAAGCTTCTGGACCTCCAAAAGACTGTTTTCAGTCTATTTGAAGATGAGGGTATATCTCCCTCACCTTTCCAACCTCAATCCACTTGTGTTTTCTTGGATTTGTACCTTTAAGACCAACTCGAAGATACTCCACATTTCCTCATTTTGAAGTTTGCATTCTCCTGTCAAGGATTGTGTCTTCAAGCAGTTCTGTAAGATATTTTGGGGAGAAGTCATCTATATAAGGAATCTGAACATGCTCTCCTTGATCATCAATCAAAGGAGGCTCATACAATTTCAAATTCTCAACATTAACAACAACATACATTTGCATATAAGAAGGAAAATCTAAACGAAAGACATTGTTACCAATCTTGTCAATAATCTTGAAAGGACCATATCGAATTGGTCTCAATTTTTTACCTTCTCCTTTAAGCCTCTCCTTACTGATGTAAGGCGAAACTTTATCTCCAAATTAGAAACTGTGATCAACACGATGCTTGTCATGTCTTGTCTTGTACTTGGCTTGACTCTTTTCCAACTGCTCTTGCACCATCTGATGTATCCACTGAATTTGTTCAATGAACATTTTTGCCCTATCAATGTCATAGTGAACATCAATAGCAATATCCTTCCCAAAGATAAAATCTAAAGGAGATTTGGGCAAATAGCCAAAACATGCTTCAAGTGGCGACATTTGAGTTGAAGAGTGCTTAGCTCGATTGTAAGCATGCTGAATGTAGTGTAAATTCTCATCCCAAAGTTTAGGATGCTTGCTGCAATAACCCGGAAGAAGATGTACCACTGTTCTATTTACCACTTCTCTCTGACCATCGGTTTGCGGATGAAAAGATGTGCTCTTTTTTAGTTTGGTGTCCATGAGTGCCCATAAACTCAACCAAAAACTTCCAACAAATCGAGAATCCCGATCAAAAATAATGGATTTAGGCAATCCATAATGCACCCAAACATTTTGAAAGAACATTTGTGTCGTTTTCTCAGTTGTAACCTGCTTCTTACAAGGCATCAAAATACACATTTTTCTAAATCGATCAACCACAACATAAAGATAATCATGATTTCGTTTAGACATAGGTAGACCTCCTACAAAGTCCATAGAAATACTTTCCCAAGGAAGAGAAGGAACCAGAAGTGGAGTATACAAACCCAACTTTCGATTTCTAGGTTTTCTTGTGGCACATAACAAACATCCTTGAACATATATCGAAACACTTTCATTCATTTTAGGCCAATAGAAGTACCTTTGCAAATTAGCCACTGTCTTGCCTACGCCAAAATGACTAGCAATAAGAGAAGAATGGGCTTCTCTTATTATGTTGATTCTTTCACCCTGTGGAATACATAGCTTGACAAAATGATACAAAATATTATCATGCACATGGTAATCCAATTCCTCAACATGGTTAGAATGACACAAAGTCTCATATGCTTCTTTAAAATCAGTATCTAAAGCATATTGTTCAACATAACTCTCATGCATGATAGGACTATGCTTAAGAATAACTGAAGCACTAATAATAGGCCTTGAAATCATATCAACAACNTTTTTCGGCACCTCGTTTGGCCAAAAATTGAAGAAGATAGGCTTCTTGGAAGTTCCCCTTCAAACTTGTTGTCTCTGCATCGACAAATTGCACCCTTGTTGGCTCAACCTAGCCCCCACGCACTTTTAAGCATTAAAACTCAACACCGGATGCAACTGCACAAACGGTGAGAACTGTAGGATGGTTACGGGTGCACCTAGCCCCTAACCGCCAAGGCTATGGTCATGTGACCTATATGACCGCGCGCAAGTGCAAAAATATGCCCCTTTTCCAAAAGAGAATGGTTAATGGACAAGTGGTGGTTTGTTGGTTTGTATAACTATTGAAATCAAATCAAAACACAAATCTATGCGTGTGCGCACCAACGCTATAACAATGGTCAGATATTATTGTATTATACGACCTAGGGCTGGGGCTAAGCCCTAGCCCAGCCCCGCACTAACCATACACAAATGCAATTTTAAACATATAATATGCCATATATATAACAAGGTTTAAATGGTGGTGCTCCAGTTGGTGGCCCTTCCCAAGTCTCTTCCCCTACTCGGAGGTCGCGAGGTCGATTCCTTCCAATTGCAAAGATTTTAGACCACCGACCAGGTGACACATGGCAGCCATTGGTTTTGCCACGTGTCACCATACAATTAGCCACAAAAATTCCACGTGTTAGTAGCTCATTCATCCACTAAACTACCAACTATCCACCACTCAGCCCTACCACATGTCGTACAGACTGCCACGTCAGCATCCGTACGCACTGTACAGTCAGCATCCCCTTTGTTTTTGCATGTTTGTCATTTTGAACAGAACGCGATATCTCTCACTCCCGACGTCCATTTGAACCCAAATGAGTTGTGTTGGGTTTGTAATAACGAGTCCTATGCTCTCGTTTGATTTGAAGAGATTACAAACACTTTGAATTTTGAGCAAAATTTGATCCCCTGGATCATCAGACAACGACAACAACACAGAAGTTGGACATATGCGTAGTGGAAGAGTATTCAGAGGGGTTCACCTTGGGAACCTGTTTAAGAAAAAATATGGGGAAGAGGGTTTCTACAGTGGAGAAGAAGCATATCTGATGGACGAAGAACACTCAGAACCTGCCGAAAATGAGGAAGGACGAGCTGAAGAGCTTTGACGAAGAGAACCTGGAACTTCAAAGACCACACAAACCATTGAAGTAAGTACTATTATCCTTCCTGTTGATTCAACATTAAGTAACCAGAGTAATCCCAGCCACTAGAGCGTCTAGAGCACTGTCCATAGTAGCCCACCACATATTCATTCAAGAACCCTAGGAAGATCTATGGCAGATGAGATGAGACTTCCTATCTTTAGGGGAGATGGATATGAAGATCTTGATCAACATTGGTTTCTATGCGAAGCTGTATGGAATATTAAAAATGTCACCAACGAAGCTATTAAAAGGACCCAGTTCAGCACTACCCTAAGGGATCGCGCACTGAGCTGGTAGATGAAGCTTGTCCAAGGACTTGCACAGCCTAAGACACTGGGCGAGATCAAGAATGTGCTAATTGCAGAGTTCAAGAAACCTAAGTCAAAGTCTCAATGTATTACAGAACTAAAGGAGATCAAGTAGAAAGTAGCCGAGCCTGTTTGGGAGGTCGATCAAAGATTCAAGACCTTAACAGGACAATTGAATTTTCAGATCCCATATGAATAGAATAAAGAATGGTTCATCACTGCCCTGTTACCACACATCATATTTCCTCTGATGCAACATAAGATTGCTTCTTAGGCTGAGGCATTGGAGATCGCTATGAAACTTGAATCAACCCCTATGGGAGAATCCATCTCAGGTATGAGCTAGATCTTGAGCCAGCTGACTAGTTTGTCTCTGCAGGTCGAGGATATGAAGAAGGACAAGGGGAAGGAAAAAAAAGACGATATATAATGTGTAATATTCATATTAGAAGGCCATGATAAGGAACACTGTCCTTTATTCCATGAATATTTGGCCTCAGGAGCATCGAGCCCCTTGAAGCAAGTCAACCTTCCCTGGTACGAAGTATGCAGAAATAGACACCACACAGGTGAGTGCTATTACATGCTGAAGTATGTACAAACACCTACAAATTTATATTGTACATTATGTAAGTTTGTACAATATGATGATAGAAATTGTAGGGCTTATGATCTCATGCAAGAAAGTTCAAGAGACATATATAAGATCTAAAGCAAAGTACAACAAGAGGGAAATACTACGTAGTATAACTCTCTTGGGAGAGGAAACTTCAATCCTCGCAGTGGATTCAGAGGAAGAGGACGAGGAGTAGGAATGAGTTGAGGCTGAGGAAAGTTCATCTGTTACAACTATGCACAACCAGAACACCTTGCAAGGGATTATCAGAACCCTTGTACCACTTGCAGCTACTGCAACTCATTTGACCATGTTATAGAAGAATGTCCTGTGCTGATTGCTAAGCTTCAGGGAAAATGAGGACCTCAACAGAACCCACAAGTGCAACTGATATATGATGAACCTCGTGGAGGAGACCCTAGAGTCACTGTCATAACAAGAGGAGGCACTGCTACAGGAGAGGATAGAATGACTCAAGGAAATATTTAAGAAGACTCAGGTATTAGGAAGGCCACAGAGAAGACCCAATCCTTTAATGCGAAGAAATAAAGACAAATCTTTGAGGAATAAAGACAAGAATTCAAAGCATATCAAGGTTACTCGTAAAAAACACAGCCAGAAATAAGAGAGTATGGAATGCCTCACACATTTGATCAGTCTGCTTCGCCAATAGAAGGAAAAGAGGTAAGAAAGCTCATGGACTTTTTATACACTTGTATTAAGTTAATTCAGGATGAGAATGCTATGCAAGAGCTACAAAACTTAATTAGACAGTATGAACTAGGAAAGACAGACCCCTTACTGAATAGGGCAATACACCAAATTGGTCAGAAGAGAAGGATAAATAAGGAATTACATTTGAATTCTCAAATAGGAGAGTATGAGATAGACTATGTATTCCTCGACTTAGGGTCGGAGGCCAATGTCACGACGAAGAAAAATTGGGCACAGATGGGAAAACCAAAGTTTATCTATTCCCCTATCAGGCTTAGGATGGCTAATCAACTAGTTGCTAGCCCATTTGGATGATTGGAGCATGTCCCCGTGGACATCGATGGAGTAAGAACGTTTGCATATTTTGAGGTAATTGAAATAGTTGACAATATTTTTCCTTACCCTACACTGTTAGGAATTGATTGGGCCTTTGATAACTCTATTGTTGTTGACTTAAAGAATAGACACATGAATTTTGAAAAGGATGGCCTTAGGGTCATCGTACCTTTAGATCCATATGAAGTTCAATGATACACAGAGCCCATCAGAGAAGAAGACTATGCATATGCATTAGAAAACATATACAAACTGACAGCAAGAAAACAAGATTACATCAACCCTACAACCAATGGGAATCTAAGCTGGCGAAGTGACAACGTGTTTTCATTAGATTGATATGAAGCATTGGAAAAATGGCAGAACCAGATGTATGAAGTATCCACCAGAAGATGTGCTAGATTAACCAGAGAAGTCTGCTAGATTGATACAACAATAAGTAAATTACCCACCTTTGATGGTTTGAACCCCTTAGAAGCCTTCCTATCAGATTTTGAAGCAAATGTACCAACACAACAAAGGTTGTTGGAAATGGATGAGGCCCTGAAAGCCACACCAGCAAGATGGTGGGGGACACACAAAAGTAATATTACAGATTGGGATTAATGTCGAACCTTGATGACAACATGGTTCTCGACACAAGAAGTCGGTTGCGAAGCAAGGTATACTGGTCGAAGTTTCCCAAAGAACCATGTGCAAAGCTGCGAAGAGGCCTGGAACGACATCCCTCGAGAACAATGGGTACACAGATTCATTAACACGCTGGATACGACCCCTATCAACCGGTACCTTCAAGCAGAGCTGCGCCTCATCACTGCAGACTGGGAAGGTATGATTCATAATTTTATAACCACCTTTTTATTTGAAAGTGAATATGCTTCAGTAGAACAAGCATTACATATTGTGAGAAAGAAGGTATTTGAGGAGGCATCTAACCTCCCTATGGAATAAGGAGAGGATGAATAGACTGTGCCTCTCCAAAAATTGCAGTGTTGCTACAACATCAATGCCGATGACGATGATGATCCCAGGAAAGTGAACATCGCACAAATAGTAGGACAAAGAAATGTAGAAGGACTAGGAGTGGAGCTACCATTTATTGGTCAGCCAATCAAGATTAAAAAAGTCAATATTGGGACGAAGGAGACACCAAATCTTGCCAATGTCAGGGATTATTGGGATGCTGCTACCATTGACAAGATTACAGAGTTGCTGCATAAATATCAGGACTTGTTTTCGACCAAGTTGACTGATATGAAAGATATAAAAGGTCCTATGGGAGAGATAAGGATCCCTTTGAAACCAGGTGTGAAGACAGTCAAGAAAAGACCCTATAGATTGAACTTGAAATATAAGGAAAAAGTGAAGATTGAGCTCGATAGAATGCTGGAAGCAGGGATTATAGAACCCGTCGAAGAGTCAGAGTGGATTATCCCTATGGTAGTACAAGACAAGAAGATAGGTGAGATCAAGATTTGTGCAGATCTCAGGAAGGTTAATGATGCTTATTTGCATGTACCTTTCGCTACACCATTCAATGATGAAGTATTAGATAATGTGGGAGGCCAGGAGGTATATTCTTTTACAAATGGGATTTCAGGATACCATCAGATCTGGATTGCCAAGGAGGACCACCACAAGACCACATTTTCCATAGAATGGGGATCCTACCAATATACAGTGATGCCATTTGGACTGAAGAATGCCCCAACCATCTTTTCCGAGATAGTGGTAGAAGCCTTCAAATTTTTTTGCATAAAATTTTAGAAGCATATTTTGATGATTGGAATGTGTTTAGTTTGTTAAAAAACCATATTGAATGTTTAAGGCTAATGTTGGATAAATGCAGGCAGTGCCAAATTTCTCTAAATCTGAAGAAGTGTATCTTCTTCTCACCATTTGGATGCAAGCAGGGATTGCTAGTTGACCCATAAAAAATTGAAATTATCGTTGATTTTCCACCTCCTACTTCAGTCAAACAATTGTGCATTGTGTTAGGACATACTGGTTATTACAGGAAATTCATCAAAGGATATGCCCAAATTACAACACCGATGGAGAAGTTGTTGATGAAAGACTGTCAATTTAGCTAGATAGAAGAATGCCAAACAAGATTTGACACACTAAAACAAAATATGGTTACTGCGCTTATTCTGGTCTTCCTAGATTGGAGCAAGGAGTTTCATGTGCATGTAGATGCATCTTCTATTGCATTGGGAGCAGTGTTGGAACAACCTGGATAAGGGGATATCGACCATCCATTATATTTTGCTAGCAGGAAGCTATCTACAGTTGAAATCAATTACACCACTACTGAGAGAGAAGGATTAGCCATGGTGTATGCGTTGCAAAAATTCTGCCACTACTTGTTGGGAGGACACTTTAAAATGTTCACATATCACTCCATGCTAAAGTACTTACTCAACAAGCCAGTGTTGGGGGGGGAGAATATGCATATGGATTCTTCTATTTCAGGAATATGATTTCGATATCATAGTTAAGACATGAAGAATGAACAAGGGCCCTGACCACTTGTCAAGGTTGGAACATGGTGAAGAACCCACTAGTTTAGAGGATACACTATCGGATGCATAGTTGCTTTCCATTAGAAAAATTGACGACCACTTCATAGACATAGTCCAGTTCCTATCAATAGGAATGACACCTAGTGAGTACACAATTCCCCAGAAGAAACAGTTAGTGGTGCACACTACAGACTTTTCACTTATAGCGGGACATCTATACTAGATGGTACCCGATGTGATATTAAAGAGATGCATTATGGAGATAGAGTGACCATTGATCCTCACAAAAGCTCACGAAGGAATTGCAGGAGGAAATTACGCAGGGAGAGAAACTGTGCAAAAGGTTCTGAGAGCTGGACTTTGGTGGCCTACCTTACATAAAGATGTTAAAGATTATGCCAGAGCCTGTGATGTATGATAGAGAGTTGGAAAACCATCACGAAGAGACAAAATGGCATTAGCACTGCATATGAGCCTACAAGCATTTGAAAAGTGGTCCAATGACTTCGTGGGACCTATAAACCCACTAGGAAAGCGCACAGGAGCAAGGTATATCATTATTGCGATAGAATACTTAACCAGATGGGCCGAAGCCAAAGCAGTAAAACATTGTAGTGCAACTAGAGCTGCACATTTTATATTTGATGACATAATAACTAGGTTTGGATGCCCCAACATCCTTATGAGTGATCAAGGAAAACACTTCATCAATAATAAAATTGAATCCCTGACTGAAGAATTTTCATTCCACCATCAAAAGAGTACACCTTACCATCCACAAGCAAACAAAACAGTTGAAGCATTCAACAAGATCNTTTTTCGGCACCTCGTTTGGCCAAAAATTGAAGAAGATAGGCTTCTTGGAAGTTCCCCTTCAAACTTGTTGTCTCTGCATCGACAAATTGCACCCTTGTTGGCTCAACCTAGCCCCCACGCACTTTTAAGCATTAAAACTCAACACCGGATGCAACTGCACAAACGGTGAGAACTGTAGGATGGTTACGGGTGCACCTAGCCCCTAACCGCCAAGGCTATGGTCATGTGACCTATATGACCGCGCGCAAGTGCAAAAATATGCCCCTTTTCCAAAAGAGAATGGTTAATGGACAAGTGGTGGTTTGTTGGTTTGTATAACTATTGAAATCAAATCAAAACACAAATCTATGCGTGTGCGCACCAACGCTATAACAATGGTCAGATATTATTGTATTATACGACCTAGGGCTGGGGCTAAGCCCTAGCCCAGCCCCGCACTAACCATACACAAATGCAATTTTAAACATATAATATGCCATATATATAACAAGGTTTAAATGGTGGTGCTCCAGTTGGTGGCCCTTCCCAAGTCTCTTCCCCTACTCGGAGGTCGCGAGGTCGATTCCTTCCAATTGCAAAGATTTTAGACCACCGACCAGGTGACACATGGCAGCCATTGGTTTTGCCACGTGTCACCATACAATTAGCCACAAAAATTCCACGTGTTAGTAGCTCATTCATCCACTAAACTACCAACTATCCACCACTCAGCCCTACCACATGTCGTACAGACTGCCACGTCAGCATCCGTACGCACTGTACAGTCAGCATCCCCTTTGTTTTTGCATGTTTGTCATTTTGAACAGAACGCGATATCTCTCACTCCCGACGTCCATTTGAACCCAAATGAGTTGTGTTGGGTTTGTAATAACGAGTCCTATGCTCTCGTTTGATTTGAAGAGATTACAAACACTTTGAATTTTGAGCAAAATTTGATCCCCTGGATCATCAGACAACGACAACAACACAGAAGTTGGACATATGCGTAGTGGAAGAGTATTCAGAGGGGTTCACCTTGGGAACCTGTTTAAGAAAAAATATGGGGAAGAGGGTTTCTACAGTGGAGAAGAAGCATATCTGATGGACGAAGAACACTCAGAACCTGCCGAAAATGAGGAAGGACGAGCTGAAGAGCTTTGACGAAGAGAACCTGGAACTTCAAAGACCACACAAACCATTGAAGTAAGTACTATTATCCTTCCTGTTGATTCAACATTAAGTAACCAGAGTAATCCCAGCCACTAGAGCGTCTAGAGCACTGTCCATAGTAGCCCACCACATATTCATTCAAGAACCCTAGGAAGATCTATGGCAGATGAGATGAGACTTCCTATCTTTAGGGGAGATGGATATGAAGATCTTGATCAACATTGGTTTCTATGCGAAGCTGTATGGAATATTAAAAATGTCACCAACGAAGCTATTAAAAGGACCCAGTTCAGCACTACCCTAAGGGATCGCGCACTGAGCTGGTAGATGAAGCTTGTCCAAGGACTTGCACAGCCTAAGACACTGGGCGAGATCAAGAATGTGCTAATTGCAGAGTTCAAGAAACCTAAGTCAAAGTCTCAATGTATTACAGAACTAAAGGAGATCAAGTAGAAAGTAGCCGAGCCTGTTTGGGAGGTCGATCAAAGATTCAAGACCTTAACAGGACAATTGAATTTTCAGATCCCATATGAATAGAATAAAGAATGGTTCATCACTGCCCTGTTACCACACATCATATTTCCTCTGATGCAACATAAGATTGCTTCTTAGGCTGAGGCATTGGAGATCGCTATGAAACTTGAATCAACCCCTATGGGAGAATCCATCTCAGGTATGAGCTAGATCTTGAGCCAGCTGACTAGTTTGTCTCTGCAGGTCGAGGATATGAAGAAGGACAAGGGGAAGGAAAAAAAAGACGATATATAATGTGTAATATTCATATTAGAAGGCCATGATAAGGAACACTGTCCTTTATTCCATGAATATTTGGCCTCAGGAGCATCGAGCCCCTTGAAGCAAGTCAACCTTCCCTGGTACGAAGTATGCAGAAATAGACACCACACAGGTGAGTGCTATTACATGCTGAAGTATGTACAAACACCTACAAATTTATATTGTACATTATGTAAGTTTGTACAATATGATGATAGAAATTGTAGGGCTTATGATCTCATGCAAGAAAGTTCAAGAGACATATATAAGATCTAAAGCAAAGTACAACAAGAGGGAAATACTACGTAGTATAACTCTCTTGGGAGAGGAAACTTCAATCCTTGCAGTGGATTCAGAGGAAGAGGACGAGGAGGAGGAATGAGTTGAGGCTGAGGAAAGTTCAACTGTTACAACTATGCACAACCAGAACACCTTGCAAGGGATTATCAGAACCCTTGTACCACTTGCAGCTACTGCAACTCATTTGACCATGTTATAGAAGAATGTCCTGTGCTGCTTGCTAAGTTTCAGGGAAAATGAGGACCTCAACAGAACCCACAAGTGAAACTAATATATGATGAACCTCGTGGAGGAGACCTTAGAGTCACTGTCATAACAAGAGGAGGCACTACTACAGGAGAGGATAGAATGACTCAAGGAAATATTGAAGAAGACTCGGGTATCAGGAAGGCCACAGAGAAGACCCAAGCCTTTAATGCGAAGAAATAAAGACAAATCTTTGAGGAATCAAGACAAGAATTCAAAGCATATCAAGGTTCCTCGTCAAAAACACAGCCAGAAATAAGAGAGTATGGAATGCCTCACACATTTGATCAGTCTGCTTCGCCAATAGAAGGAAAAGAGGTAAGAAAGCTCATGGACTTTTTATACACTTGTATTAAGTTAATTCAGGATGAGAATGCTATGCAAGAGCTACAAAACTTAATTAGACAGTATGAACTAGGAAAGACAGACCCCTTACTGAATAGGGCAATACACCAAATTGGTCAGAAGAGAAGGATAAATAAGGAATTACATTTGAATTCTCAAATAGGAGAGTATGAGATAGACTATGTATTCCTCGACTTAGGGTCGGAGGCCAATGTCACGACGAAGAAAAATTGGGCACAGATGGGAAAACCAAAGTTTATCTATTCCCCTATCAGGCTTAGGATGGCTAATCAACTAGTTGCTAGCCCATTTGGATGATTGGAGCATGTCCCCGTGGACATCGATGGAGTAAGAACGTTTGCATATTTTGAGGTAATTGAAATAGTTGACAATATTTTTCCTTACCCTACACTGTTAGGAATTGATTGGGCCTTTGATAACTCTATTGTTGTTGACTTAAAGAATAGACACATGAATTTTGAAAAGGATGGCCTTAGGGTCATCGTACCTTTAGATCCATATGAAGTTCAATGATACACAGAGCCCATCAGAGAAGAAGACTATGCATATGCATTAGAAAACATATACAAACTGACAGCAAGAAAACAAGATTACATCAACCCTACAACCAATGGGAATCTAAGCTGGCGAAGTGACAACGTGTTTTCATTAGATTGATATGAAGCATTGGAAAAATGGCAGAACCAGATGTATGAAGTATCCACCAGAAGATGTGCTAGATTAACCAGAGAAGTCTGCTAGATTGATACAACAATAAGTAAATTACCCACCTTTGATGGTTTGAACCCCTTAGAAGCCTTCCTATCAGATTTTGAAGCAAATGTACCAACACAACAAAGGTTGTTGGAAATGGATGAGGCCCTGAAAGCCACACCAGCAAGATGGTGGGGGACACACAAAAGTAATATTACAGATTGGGATTAATGTCGAACCTTGATGACAACATGGTTCTCGACACAAGAAGTCGGTTGCGAAGCAAGGTATACTGGTCGAAGTTTCCCAAAGAACCATGTGCAAAGCTGCGAAGAGGCCTGGAACGACATCCCTCGAGAACAATGGGTACACAGATTCATTAACACGCTGGATACGACCCCTATCAACCGGTACCTTCAAGCAGAGCTGCGCCTCATCACTGCAGACTGGGAAGGTATGATTCATAATTTTATAACCACCTTTTTATTTGAAAGTGAATATGCTTCAGTAGAACAAGCATTACATATTGTGAGAAAGAAGGTATTTGAGGAGGCATCTAACCTCCCTATGGAATAAGGAGAGGATGAATAGACTGTGCCTCTCCAAAAATTGCAGTGTTGCTACAACATCAATGCCGATGACGATGATGATCCCAGGAAAGTGAACATCGCACAAATAGTAGGACAAAGAAATGTAGAAGGACTAGGAGTGGAGCTACCATTTATTGGTCAGCCAATCAAGATTAAAAAAGTCAATATTGGGACGAAGGAGACACCAAATCTTGCCAATGTCAGGGATTATTGGGATGCTGCTACCATTGACAAGATTACAGAGTTGCTGCATAAATATCAGGACTTGTTTTCGACCAAGTTGACTGATATGAAAGATATAAAAGGTCCTATGGGAGAGATAAGGATCCCTTTGAAACCAGGTGTGAAGACAGTCAAGAAAAGACCCTATAGATTGAACTTGAAATATAAGGAAAAAGTGAAGATTGAGCTCGATAGAATGCTGGAAGCAGGGATTATAGAACCCGTCGAAGAGTCAGAGTGGATTATCCCTATGGTAGTACAAGACAAGAAGATAGGTGAGATCAAGATTTGTGCAGATCTCAGGAAGGTTAATGATGCTTATTTGCATGTACCTTTCGCTACACCATTCAATGATGAAGTATTAGATAATGTGGGAGGCCAGGAGGTATATTCTTTTACAAATGGGATTTCAGGATACCATCAGATCTGGATTGCCAAGGAGGACCACCACAAGACCACATTTTCCATAGAATGGGGATCCTACCAATATACAGTGATGCCATTTGGACTGAAGAATGCCCCAACCATCTTTTCCGAGATAGTGGTAGAAGCCTTCAAATTTTTTTGCATAAAATTTTAGAAGCATATTTTGATGATTGGAATGTGTTTAGTTTGTTAAAAAACCATATTGAATGTTTAAGGCTAATGTTGGATAAATGCAGGCAGTGCCAAATTTCTCTAAATCTGAAGAAGTGTATCTTCTTCTCACCATTTGGATGCAAGCAGGGATTGCTAGTTGACCCATAAAAAATTGAAATTATCGTTGATTTTCCACCTCCTACTTCAGTCAAACAATTGTGCATTGTGTTAGGACATACTGGTTATTACAGGAAATTCATCAAAGGATATGCCCAAATTACAACACCGATGGAGAAGTTGTTGATGAAAGACTGTCAATTTAGCTAGATAGAAGAATGCCAAACAAGATTTGACACACTAAAACAAAATATGGTTACTGCGCTTATTCTGGTCTTCCTAGATTGGAGCAAGGAGTTTCATGTGCATGTAGATGCATCTTCTATTGCATTGGGAGCAGTGTTGGAACAACCTGGATAAGGGGATATCGACCATCCATTATATTTTGCTAGCAGGAAGCTATCTACAGTTGAAATCAATTACACCACTACTGAGAGAGAAGGATTAGCCATGGTGTATGCGTTGCAAAAATTCTGCCACTACTTGTTGGGAGGACACTTTAAAATGTTCACATATCACTCCATGCTAAAGTACTTACTCAACAAGCCAGTGTTGGGGGGGGAGAATATGCATATGGATTCTTCTATTTCAGGAATATGATTTCGATATCATAGTTAAGACATGAAGAATGAACAAGGGCCCTGACCACTTGTCAAGGTTGGAACATGGTGAAGAACCCACTAGTTTAGAGGATACACTATCGGATGCATAGTTGCTTTCCATTAGAAAAATTGACGACCACTTCATAGACATAGTCCAGTTCCTATCAATAGGAATGACACCTAGTGAGTACACAATTCCCCAGAAGAAACAGTTAGTGGTGCACACTACAGACTTTTCACTTATAGCGGGACATCTATACTAGATGGTACCCGATGTGATATTAAAGAGATGCATTATGGAGATAGAGTGACCATTGATCCTCACAAAAGCTCACGAAGGAATTGCAGGAGGAAATTACGCAGGGAGAGAAACTGTGCAAAAGGTTCTGAGAGCTGGACTTTGGTGGCCTACCTTACATAAAGATGTTAAAGATTATGCCAGAGCCTGTGATGTATGATAGAGAGTTGGAAAACCATCACGAAGAGACAAAATGGCATTAGCACTGCATATGAGCCTACAAGCATTTGAAAAGTGGTCCAATGACTTCGTGGGACCTATAAACCCACTAGGAAAGCGCACAGGAGCAAGGTATATCATTATTGCGATAGAATACTTAACCAGATGGGCCGAAGCCAAAGCAGTAAAACATTGTAGTGCAACTAGAGCTGCACATTTTATATTTGATGACATAATAACTAGGTTTGGATGCCCCAACATCCTTATGAGTGATCAAGGAAAACACTTCATCAATAATAAAATTGAATCCCTGACTGAAGAATTTTCATTCCACCATCAAAAGAGTACACCTTACCATCCACAAGCAAACAAAACAGTTGAAGCATTCAACAAGATC
>JZKD02S0650785.1:260645-275891 GCA_000966675.3 Picea glauca | reverse complement strand
ACATTAACTAGCCACCTCAAGGATCACAAATATTTTGGCACTTCACCTCCTAAGGTTAGGGTTTTGGATGTTTAGTGAAGTGGTTATGGAGGTCCACTTCATGAGATCATGAATACATAACATAATTCCATATTTCCAAAATAAATAATATTTTATTTACTACCCATTTTATTTCCATATTTGTATTGTGATGTTGTAATATGACATTAATGCCATCATTAATCATTTGAAGTCAATGACAATAATCCAAAAAATATTTCATTTTGTCATTGATGGAAATCCTGCAATGAAACACATAGTCTACCATGGATAGAAAGAATTATCCCCATGTCTGCAAATATCCCAGGAATAGAGAGAATTATACCCTTATCTTCTACTCTCCCCCTTTGAAATCAATGGAAAATGGATTCCCCCTAAACTTGTTTTTTTCCTTAAGCACTTAGTGGAAATTCCAGTCGGCTATCACGTTAGGTCGATCCTTTATCGACCACTTTCAAGGAAATCATTAGTGAGTGAGATAAAATGTGCACAACTATACAACCGATGATACACAACAACGTGAAGTCCTCAAAAATATTGCCAAATGATTCCATGACCATCCATCAATCCAACCACAATCTATCCTAGTAGTTGGCACTAGTCCAAAATTCTTTCTTTCACATCTCTTCTGCAAAGATCTAAAAACATGACTTCCATTCATTTGATTTTTATGGTGACGAAAATTATAGGGAACATATTTTTGTTAGGATATTTAGACACTTAGGAGTTAGTTAAGATCTACTTGGTCAAATGTGTCGTTAGGTAAAAGTGTGTTTCATTAGTATGCATTAGTATGCATTTGTAGTTAGGAAATACGACGATCACAATATGTTCCCGACATAGAGTGATTCGACGGTTCATATTCTCCTCGATCTTAAGGGTCATTGATTCGTGTATTAACACTTGATTTGTCCATGATATCTATTTAAAGAGCATGGAGGGTCATTTTTTGATGATCGATTGGGAGAAACTCTCGTGTAAAATCGCTCTATAATCTTTTTCTTTTGCATTAATAAACTGATCCAAGTGGCTGTGTTGGTTGGGGCCATCGATGTTTCCCCGTAGGGGTTTTACCACGTCAAAACATCGATATGTTGATATTTGATCTAGTTGTGTGAGTGGTTACTAAAGGTGTTTGTCTTCTATTGGAATACATGAGTTGTCGAACATGGTATCAGGCCTTGTTTGAAGACCCGCTCTTGTTGTAGTTCGATATCGTGAAGTTGAGTTTTCTTATTTCCATTTTTTGTAATTTCTGAATATTTCTAGGCTGAGAGGACTATTCCATTGCGTTTGGAGCACTCGTTTCAGTCAGAAACATCTTTCGTTTCACTCGAAAAGGTTTTTGTTTGCCCAAGATACAGCTATTTTAGTTAGATATGAAGGTATAAAGCCTAAATACGCCATTTAAAAAATTTTGCAGAGTATTATTTTGGTGTTATTTCGGTTTTATATTAATTGTTTCTGGGTTTCTACTCTTTTAAATCTGTGTATGCACTTTTCCCTGTGCCGCATGAGATCTCGGCAGATCAGAAACAAATAGGAAAATGTGCATTTTTCGGGTAAGCTAACCGAGATCTAACCCTTGTTGTTATCGAGAAGAGAAATTTTTTTCTTGTGTGAAAATAGCTTTTTTTTAGCATGCTCTCCAAGGTCGTCTTCAACAATAACAACAACAAAAATACTCTTGCTAAAAAATGCAATATTTTTTGCTAGCCCATTTGGTTAAAAGTTTCCTTATTAAGTAAGAGGTCTTGAGTTCAAATCTCTCTTTTTGTTACTATTTTTGAAAACGTTCATGCTCAATTGTAAAGTGTATTTCCCTTTTCAAGTATAAAAGTGAATCACTATAAGTAGCTTTAATATTTTATTTTAGAGTTATTTATTTTGCATGTGGTTTTTATTTCATAAAGTAACTTCATTGTGAAAGTGATCCCCACTTCTTTTTATAAAAGTGGGTCACTTCATAAAGCAACTTACACCACCATGTGGTCCTTTGGTTACTACTTATTCATTTTTAAAAAGGGCATAACTTTCACATCCAAAGTCCATTTTTAGTGCCTTTTTTTTTAAACCACCTAATTTTTTGAGATCTTTTCATCCAGATCATCAATTTCAATTTTTAAATCCATATTATCTACATATTTAATATGGATTCTTTCAGTAATCTTTTGCTTACCATCACCAACTACCTCGAATGGAAATCTCATATGGAGGATTTATTAAGAAGTAAAGGCTTGTACCATATTACCTTGGGAAAGGAAAAAAAACTCGCTGATGATGATAAGAAATTCAAATGGGCTAATAGGAGTGATGAATGACGTGGACTAATCAAAATGTCCATCTCTCCTGATTTAAGGTTCCACCTTAAAGAAATTGATGACCCCGATGAAGCTTGGGAAAATATTGAATCTATGTTTGGTAAACTCAATATTATTTGAGCACAACAGCTAGAAAATCAAGTACTGAATTTAAGTCCAAGTTATTTTTATTTCATTGGAGACTATCTATCTAAGTTTAAAACACTCAGAATTTTATGTGAAGAATGTGAGATAAAGATGGAGGAAGAGCTTTGCATCTATCTTATTATTTCTAAGTTAGGTAATGCATATTTTGTGTTTGTATCTACCTTCTATTCCATAAGAGAGGCTCAAGGAAAGATTATCAAAAACCCACTTTTGAGTCCTTTCGTGCTACTTTGATTAGAGAGGAAGATAAATTTGTACAACTTGGAGTGATCAACACTGCAGGTACCTCCAACAAAGCCTTAGTCGCCCAACAGAAAGATAAACCCAAGAATCCCAAGAAGAAACATCCTCGCTACAACAAAAAACAATACAAGGGTCCCAAACACACTCAAACAACTTCAGCTCCTAATGGTGACAAAGGAGCAAAATACAAAAATAAGAAGACTGGCAGACATTGCAACTTTTGCGATAAATATTTTCATGCCGAGTCCAAATGTTTCAAGAAGATGAAAGTTTTAGAAGTAGCAATGAAGAAACACAACATCAGTATTTATTCTACTTCTTCTTCTTCTTCTCATGGACATGCATTTTCTGCTTCTGGTTTCTCCTTCAATACAACTTCTACTTCTTATTCTAATGAGTTCCTTATTGATTTTGGAGCCTCTTATCATATGGCTAAGGATAAAGACATATTTTCTTCTCTAAATGAATGTAACACTAAGAAAATATTTGTTGGTGATGATAAATCTCTTAGTATTGTGGGATCTGGAATAGTTCAAGTAGATAATGGTCATTTCAATGATGTATTATGTGTTCCAAGTCTTTCTTGGAACCTTCTATCAATATATCAAATCACTCATTCAGTTGAAGATAAAACCATAGATTTTTCACCTCATGATCCAAAAAGGATCTAGAGAAGGCTAAGAATAACTCAGAATGCTCAGAATGGCTCCAGCAGATAGAGAAGGGAAAAAGTTCAAAGTTATCAAAACTTAGTGAAAATGGCATGATTGTGAAGAGTGTGTCGCAAGCTTTCTATCGGTGCAAACGGGTCGTCAAACGGAGTTGCGGTTTGAAAGATATATATGATCAAACATGGCCAGTCAGTAGGGGGGCACATCATCATCTGTACTTTTGACTTCAAAAGATGACATGGTAGGGTGACATCATTGTAAGGTATGCTGACATCAACATACCATGTGGCAGCACCAGAGGCTTCAACATGTCACCCACCAATGGGATTTTCAAGGGTCCATGTGGACCAATAGAAAAGTGCCACGTGGCACCCCTAGGTGATGCCACATGGCACCATCCAGGAAGCACCATGTGTTAGTATAGAGTGATAGGGAGGACACGTTAGCATACACATGGGAGTATCAGTGGGCGCCACGTGGCCCAATCATCAGGAAATATGTGGCAACCCATAAATGTCCAATATTGACCCGTGAACGAATTTTTGGTTTAAAACAAATATGGAGGGTCCGCCAAATATGGGGGACAACATGAATGTTAGTAGTCAGTGTAAGTATCGATAGAGGATCCGCTAAAATTAGTGGGAAACATATATATTGCAACATATATAACAAACCAACGTTTAAAATTGGAGGCCAGTGCGATTCAACCCCGGTACCTCTGCTATACCCAACGCCTTTACAACTCTTCCCATAACCAATGTGTCACCGATGTTGCTTGGTATATATGCCCATATTCAATAATTAAAAGGTACAATATGCCCATATCTGAGATGAGGCGCAGACTGTATGAAATTGTGGGCACAAATTTTGAGACCAGACTATCATAATTGCAGGTTACAGAGGGCACGGAAATTGAGACAAAATTCTTCTTGGTCCTAGGACTGCCAGAGATGGATTAGAGCGTGGAGACAGTCATTTTTGGGTAAGTCGATGCCACAAATCCAGTGCTGATGTTTGTTTTCTTATCTGAGCATTACTTCTACAGCTTGATTTCAGAATGAGGTATATTCATGTATTTGCCAAATTCTTTTGTTGAGTTAATGAAAGAGCCTACCCATTTGAGAGCAGGACCTGGAGATGTAGTCCACGAGGGAAAAACTCCATTATCAAGTTTTTATGTTCAGATATGATGCTTATGTCTCTTAATTTTTATGTTTTCCTTTCTTTAATGGTGCACTTTAATTTATGCTCATTTAATACAATTCTTTATAAGTCACGATGAAAATATCCTGGATCATGTTGGTATCAGAGCAGTCGTCTTTGACTTGAATTGTTGAGTGTGAATGCTTACTAGGGCCAAGCATAAGTAGGGTGAAGGAACTCTTAAGATTTTGAATCCCGAAGTTGATCATGTATCCAGAAGGAAGAAAATGGTAGAAGAGGACAAGCATGATGAACAAGAGAAAAACTTTCACATGGTCTTTTATCACATGTCATAAATGGTTGAGAGAATGTATGGAGATTACGAGAAGGGGATGAATAATAAAGGGAAGAAAAAGGAAGCACATGAAGATGATGATGCTTCGATAAACCAAGGGGTTGTAGGAGATCCTCATGAGCCTCTATATTCACCTTTGAGTTCTAGTTCCTCTTCCTCTGAGAATTTTCATTATTCTCATCATTCTATCCATAAATCCTTTTTTAAGAAACCATTATTAAAGCTTGATCAAAAATTTGCTTTACCTATGTTTAATGGGGATGCTAATCCTGAAAATCTACAGAATTGGATACGACAGGTTGAAGTGTATTGTTGTGTCCAACATATTAATGAAGAGGAATTTAAAGTGCAATTGGATTCTCTTCGGTTTGAAGACACCTCTCTCATATGGTGGGAGAGAAAGCTTCAAGACAGAAGTAAGTGTTTAAATCTTCTTTCCTCATGGTCAGAATTTAAATCAGCAACCAGGAAACAATTTTATCCATTAGGGTATTTACATAAAGCAATGATGGAATGGAAATCTTAAAGGAAAAGTAAAGGTCAAACAATCCAAAGTTTCACAGAGGAATTTAGGAAGAAATCACTTGCACTAAACATTCCTTTAGATTCCTATGAAATGTTAATGAAGTATATTGGTTCACTTCACAATTATATTTGTCATAATTTACTATTGTTTAACCCCACCATTCTTGACGAAGTTTCTATGCAAGCCACTCACCTTGAAAGTAGGGGTAAGAATGGACAAGAGGAAAATCTATTCAAGCACTCTAAAAACCATTTCAATGGGAAAGGAAATGGGAAGGACAAGAGGACAGTTGCAGCAAAGAAGGAAGAAGGAAAACCATCTTGCAGCTATTGTGAGAAAACTGGTCATGATAGAAAACATTGTTGGAAACTACATCCGGAGTTAAGGCCCAAGAAGTTTGGAGGAAAGGGGAAGCCAAAGACCATTGCTACAATACAACATGATCTTGGTTCCAATTCATGTGATGAAAAAAGGATCATAGCAATTGGGATTCAAGGTAAATATTCATTTTATGCATGTTCAAGTTATTTAAATGAATCACATGATGATGATAAAAGGAGAAGTGCACTATTCCATATAAGAGTTGTATCGAAACATAGAAACATAGACACATTATTTTATCCAGGTTCCCAAGTCAATTTAATATTAGAGATACTTGTTAAGAAATTTGAATTAAACACAAGACCTCACCATAAAACTTACCCTCTTGATTGGGTATCTGATAAAGAAAATTTAAATGTCACTAAGAAGTGTCAGTTGAGGTTTTCTATTGCTTCTAAGATGACAAATGAAGTGGATCTAGATATGGTTCCTTTGGATGTTTGTGGTATTGTATTAGGGAGTCCCTATTTGTATGATTGGAAGGCTATCTTCTTTCAAAAGGAAAACAAACACCATCTTACAAAGTATGGAGTGGAATACATCATTAAATCTCACAACATAAAGGAAAAAACAACACTTTTTAGTTCAAGCCAAGTAAAAAGAGTTATAAACACTAACAAGAATCTTGTACTCACGATTGTGAAAGGGGAATGCCGAGATAAGTCTGATGTTGTTAATTATCTTTATCCTTTACATAAGAATTAATTTCTTGAGATGAGACAAGTCTTTCAGTGGGAAGGAAGCCAACAGAATACCTTCGACACTTTAAATATAGGCATTGTGCCAATGCTCGCCTTACCTTACCTTCAACATCCATGCAAGTTTGAGACCAGTGCTAGTACAAATAACATAAGTAAAAACATGCTTTTTAGATCTCCTACTTTTACATATATTATTTTGAAGAATGTTCCCTTATCTCATATCAATAATGATGGATGGTATACTAATGATGAAATATTCAAAGATGTATGTGGGATCTTCCAAGGTTTGCAGGGAAGAATTTTTTTTTGTAGGAAAACTTACTCCACCATTTGAGTAAACCTCGCTTTCCTTCCTACAGGGAAGTGCATGTAACTAAAGAATCTTTTGTTTCATTTGTACTTGGGCATTTGGGAATTGTAATGTTTTTACAGGGATGGAATTTTCCTCGAAGGAAAATATTTATAACCACTATTGTAAAGGAATGTGTGTTGTACTTTTGTAAGCTCACTATTGAAAGGCCAGAGTTGTACACAACACTTCCTATTTCCTCTTATCCTTGGGAAAATTTTCANATCCCAGGAATAGAGAGAATTATACCCTTATCTTCTACTCTCCCCCTTTGAAATCAATGGAAAATGGATTCCCCCTAAACTTGTTTTTTTCCTTAAGCACTTAGTGGAAATTCCATTCGGCTATCATGTCAGGTCGATCCTTGATCGACCACTTTCAAGGAAATCATTAGTGAGTGAGAGGAAATGTGCACAACTTTACAACCGATGATACACAACAATGTGAAGTCCTAAAAAATATTGTCAAATGATTCCATGACCATCCATCAATCCAACCACAATCTATCCTAGTAGTTGGCACTAGTCCAAAATTCTTTCTTTCACATCTCTTCTGGAAAGATCTAAATGCATGACTTCCATTCATTTGATTTTTATGGTGATGACAATGATAGGGAACATATTTTTGTTAGGATATTTAGACACTTAGGAGTTAGTTAAGATCTACTTGGTCAAATGTGTCGTTAGGTAAAAGTGTGTTTCATTAGTATGCATTAGTATGCATTTGTAGTTAGGAAATACAATGATCACAGTATGTTCCCAACATAGAGTGATTCGACAGTTCATATTCTCCTCGATCTTAAGGGTCATTGATTCGTGTATTAACACTCGATTGGTCCATGATATCTATTTAAAGAGCATGGAGGGTCATTTTTTGACGATCGATTGTGAGAAACTCTCGTGTAAAATCTCTCTATAATCTTTTTCTTTTGCATTAATAAACTAATCCAAGTGGTTGTGTTGGTTGGGGCCATCGATGTTTCCCCGTAGGGGTTTTACTACGTCAAAACATCGGTATGTTGATATTTGATCTAGTTGTTTGAGTGGTTACTAAAGGTGTTTGTCTTCTATTGGAATACATGAGTTGTCGAACATGGTATCAGACTTTGTTTGAAGACCCGCTCTTGTTGTAGTTCGATATCGTGAAGTTGAGTTTTCTCATTTCCATTTTTTGTAATTTATGAATATTTCTAGGCTGAGAGGACTATTCCATTGCGTTTGGAGCACTCGTTTCATTCAGAAGCATTTTTTGTTTCACTCGAAAAGGTTTTTGTTTTCCCAAGATACATCTATTTTAGTCAGATACAAAGGTATAAAGCCTAAATACGCCATTTAAAAAAATTTGCAGAGTATTATTTTGGTGTTATTTCGGTTTTATATTATTTGTTTCCGGGTTTCTACTCTTTTAAATTTGTGTATGCACTTTTCCTCATGCCCTATGAGATCTCGGCAGATCAGAAACAAATAGGAAAATGTGCATTTTTTGGGTAAGCTAACCGAGATCTAACCCTTGTTGTTATCGAGAAGAGAAAATTTTTTCTTGTGTGAAAATAGCTTTTTTTTAGCACGCTCTCTAAGGTCGTCTTCAACAATAACAACAACAAAAATCCTCTTGCTAAAAAATGCAATATTTTTTGCTAGCCCATTTGGTTAAAAGTTTCCTTATTAAGTAAGAGGTCTTGAGTTCAAATCTCTCTTTTTGTTACTATTTTTGAAAACGTTCATGCTTAATTGTAAAGTGTATTTCCCTTTTCAAGTATAAAAGTGAATCACTATAAGTAGCTTTAATATTTTATTTTAGAGTTATTTATTTTGCATGTGGTTTTTATTTCATAAAGTAACTTCATTGTGAAAGTGATCCCCACTTCTTTTTATAAAAGTGGGTCACTTCATAAAGCAACTTACACCACCATGTGGTCCTTTGGTTACTACTTATTCATTTTTAAAAAGGGCATAACTTTCACATCCAAAGTCCATTTTTAGTGCCTTTTTTTTTAAACCACCTAATTTTTTGAGATCTTTTCATCCAGATCATCAATTTCAATTTTTAAATCCATATTATCTACATATTTAATATGGATTCTTTCAGTAATCTTTTGCTTACCATCACCAACTACCTCGAATGGAAATCTCATATGGAGGATTTATTAAGAAGTAAAGGCTTGTACCATATTACCTTGGGAAAGGAAAAAAAACTCGCTGATGATGATAAGAAATTCAAATGGGCTAATAGGAGTGATGAATGACGTGGACTAATCAAAATGTCCATCTCTCCTGATTTAAGGTTCCACCTTAAAGAAATTGATGACCCCGATGAAGCTTGGGAAAATATTGAATCTATGTTTGGTAAACTCAATATTATTTGAGCACAATAGCTAGAAAATCAAGTATTGACTTTAAGTCCAAGTTATTTTTATTTCATTGGAGACTATCTATCTAAGTTTAAAACACTCAGAATTTTATGTGAAGAATGTGAGATAAAGATGGAGGAAGAGATTTGCATCTATCTTATTATTTCTAATTTAGGTAATGCATATTTTGTGTTTGTATCTACCTTCTATTCCATAAGAGAGGCTCTAGGGAAAGATTATCAAAAACCCACTCTTGAGTCCTTTCATTCTACTTTGATTAGAGAGGAAGATAGATTTGTACAACTTGGAGTGATCAACACTGCAGGTACCTCCAACAAAGCTTTAGTCGCCCAACAGAAAGATAAACCCAAGAATCCCAAGAAGCAACATCCTCGCTACAACAAAAAACAATACAAGGGTCCCAAACACACTCAAACAACTTCAGCTCCTAATGGTGACAAAGGAGCAAAATAAAAAAATAAGAAGACTGGCAGACATTGCAACTTTTGCGATAAATATTTTCATGCCGAGTCCAAATGTTTCAAGAAGATGAAAGTTTTAGAAGTAGCAATGAAGAAACACAACATCAATATTTATTCTACTTCTTCTTATTCTTCTCATGGACATGCATTTTCTGCTTCTAGTTTCTCCTTCAATACAACTTCTACTTCTTCTTCTAATGAGTTCCTTATTGATTTTGGAGCCTCTTATCATATGGCTAAGGATAAAGACATATTTTCTTCTCTAAATGAATGTAACACCAACAAAATATTTGTTGGTGATGATAGATCTCTTAGTATTGTGGGATCTGGAATAGTTCAAGTAGATAATGGTCATTTCAATGATGTATTATGTGTTCCAAGTCTTTCTTGGAACCTTCTATCAATATATCAAATCACTCATTCAGTTGAAGATAAAACCATAGATTTTTCACCTCATGATCCAAAAAGGATCTAGAGAWGGCTAAGAATAACTCAGAATGCTCAGAATGGCTCCARCAGATAGAGAAGGGAAAAAGTTCAAAGTTMTCAAAACTTAGTGAAAATGGCATGATTGTGAAGAGTGTGTCGCAAGCTTTCTATCGGTGCAAACGGGTCGTCAAACGGAGTTGCGGTTTGAAAGATATMTATGATCAAACATGGCCAGTCAGTAGGGGGGCACATCATCATCTGTACTTTTGACTTCAAAAGATGACATGGWAGGGTGACATCATTGTAMRGTATGCTGACATCAACATACCATGTGGCARCACCAGAGGCTTCAACATGTCACCCACCAATGGGATTTTCAAGGGTCCATGTGGACCAATAGAAAAGTGCCACGTGGCACCCCTAGGTGATGCCACATGGCACCATCCAGGAAGCACCACATGTCAGTACAGAGTGATAGGAAAGACACGTTAGCATACACATGGGAGTATCAGTGGGCGCCACGTGGCCCAATCATCAGGAAAGATGTGGCAACCCATAAATGTCCAATATTGACCCGTGAACGAATTTTTGGTTTAAAAAAAATATGGAGGGTCCGCCAAATCTGGGGGACAACATGAATGTTAGTATTCAGTGGAAGTATCAATAGAGGATCCACTAAAATTAGTGGGAAACATATATATTGCAACATATATAACAAACCAATGTTTAAAATTGGAGGCCAGTGCGATTCAACCCTGGTACCTCCGCAATACCCAACGCCTTTACAACTCTTCCCATAACCAATGTGTCACCAATGTTGCTTGGTATATATGCCCATATTCAATAATTAAAAGGTACAATATGCCCAGATCTGAGATGAGGCACAGACTGTATGAAATTGTGGGCACAAATTTCGAGACCAGACTGTCATAATTGCAGGTTACAGAGGGCACGAAAATTGAGACAAAATTCTTCTTGGGCCTAGGACTGCCAGAAATGGATTAGAGCGTGGAGACAGTCATTTTTGGGTAATTCGATGCCACAAATCCAGTGTTGATGTTTGTTTTCTTATCTGAGCATTACTTCTGCAGCTTGATTTCAGAATGAGGTATATTCATGTATTTGCCAAATTCTTTTGTTGAGTTAATGGAAGAGCCTACCCATTTGAGAGCAGGACCTGGAGACGTAGTCCACGAGGGACAAACTCCATTATCAAGTTTTTATGTTCAGATATGATGCTTATGTCTCTTAATTTTTAAGTTTTCCCTTCTTTAATGGTGCACTTTAATTTATGCTCATTTAATACAATTCTTTATAAGTCACGATGAAAAGATCCTGGACCATGTTGGTATCAGAGCAGTCGTCTTTGACTTGAATTTTTGAGTGTGAATGCTTACTAGGGCCAAGCATAAGGAGGGTGAAGGAGATCTTAAGATTTTGAATCCTGAAGTTGGTCATGTATCCAGAAGGAAGAAAATGGTAGAAGAGGACAAACATGATGAACAAGAGAAAAACTTTCACATGGTCTTTTATCACATGTCATAAATGGTTGAGAGAATGTATGGAGATTACGAGAAGGGGATGAATAATAAAGGGAAGAAAAAGAAATCACATGAAGATGATGATGCTTCGATAAACCAAGGGGTTGTAGGAGATCCTCCTGAGCCTATGTATTCACCGTTGAGTTCTAGTTCTTCTTCCTCTGAGCATTTTCATCATTCTCATCATTCTATCCATAAATCCTTTTTTAAGAAACCATTATTAAATCTTGATGAAAAAATTTCTTTACCTATGTTTAATGGGGATGATAATCCTGAAAATATACAAAATTGGATACGACAGGTTGAAGTGTATTGTTGTGTCCAGCATATTAATGAAGAGGAATTTAAATTGCAACTGGATTCTCTTCGGTTTGAAGGCACCTCTCTCATATGGTGGGAGAGAAAGCTTCAAGACAAAAGTAAGTGTTTAAATATTCTTTCCTCATGGTCAGAATTTAAATCAGTGACCAGGAAACAATTTTATCCATTAGGGTATTTACATAAAGCAATGATGGAATGGAAATCTTAAAGGAAAATTAAAGGTCAAACAGTCCAAAGTTTCACAGAGGAATTTAGGAAGAAATCACTTGCACTAAACATTCCTTTAGATTCCTATGAAATGTTAATGAAGTATATTGGTGCACTTCACAGTTATATTTGTCATAATTTACTATTGTTTAACCCCACCATTCTTGACGAAGTTTGTGTGCAAGCCACTCACCTTGAAAGTAGGGGTAAGAATGGACAAGAGGAAAATCTATTCAAGAACTCTAAAAACCATTTCAATGGGAAAGGAAATGGGAAGGACAAGAGGATAGTTGCAGCAAAGAAGGAAGAAGGAAAACCATCTTGCAACTATTGTGAGAAAATTGGTCATGATAGAAAACATTGGTGGAAACTGCATCCGGAGTTAAGGCCCAAGAAGTTTGGAGGAAAGGGGAAGCCAAAGACCATTGCTACAATACAACATGATCTTGGTTCCAATTCATGTGATGAAAAAAGGATCATAGCAATTGGGATTCAAGGTAAATATTCATTTTATGCATGTTCAAGTTATTTAAATGAATCACATGATGATGATAAAAGGAGAAGTGCACTATTCCATATAAGAGTTGTATCGAAACATAGAAACATAGACACATTATTTTATCCAGGTTCCCAAGTCAATTTAATATTAGAGATACTTGTTAAGAAATTTGAATTAAACACAAGACCTCACCATAAAACTTACCCTCTTGATTGGGTATCTGATAAAGAAAATTTAAATGTCACTAAGAAGTGTCAGTTGAGGTTTTCTATTGCTTCTAAGATGACAAATGAAGTGGATCTAGATATGGTTCCTTTGGATGTTTGTGGTATTGTATTAGGGAGTCCCTATTTGTATGATTGGAAGGCTATCTTCTTTCAAAAGGAAAACAAACACCATCTTACAAAGTATGGAGTGGAATACATCATTAAATCTCACAACATAAAGGAAAAAACAACACTTTTTAGTTCAAGCCAAGTAAAAAGAGTTATAAACACTAACAAGAATCTTGTACTCACGATTGTGAAAGGGGAATGCCGAGATAAGTCTGATGTTGTTAATTATCTTTATCCTTTACATAAGAATTAATTTCTTGAGATGAGACAAGTCTTTCAGTGGGAAGGAAGCCAACAGAATACCTTCGACACTTTAAATATAGGCATTGTGCCAATGCTCGCCTTACCTTACCTTCAACATCCATGCAAGTTTGAGACCAGTGCTAGTACAAATAACATAAGTAAAAACATGCTTTTTAGATCTCCTACTTTTACATATATTATTTTGAAGAATGTTCCCTTATCTCATATCAATAATGATGGATGGTATACTAATGATGAAATATTCAAAGATGTATGTGGGATCTTCCAAGGTTTGCAGGGAAGAATTTTTTTTTGTAGGAAAACTTACTCCACCATTTGAGTAAACCTCGCTTTCCTTCCTACAGGGAAGTGCATGTAACTAAAGAATCTTTTGTTTCATTTGTACTTGGGCATTTGGGAATTGTAATGTTTTTACAGGGATGGAATTTTCCTCGAAGGAAAATATTTATAACCACTATTGTAAAGGAATGTGTGTTGTACTTTTGTAAGCTCACTATTGAAAGGCCAGAGTTGTACACAACACTTCCTATTTCCTCTTATCCTTGGGAAAATTTTCACTGGATTTTGTAAGGGGATTACCGATGTCCAATATGAGTCATGTATAGTTAGATGTAGGAGTGGATAGGTTGTGTGACAAGCAGGTTGCTCTTTTGTTATCCCATTATGTAAGGGTTTGTTTCAGGTTGTCCACGTTCATTGTCTCTGGTCGCGATTCTCGATTGTTTAGAGAATATTGGACAAATTTGTGGCAGCTCATGGACGCCATGATGGGGAGGATAATTTATTTCGATCCACATGCCGACAGACAAATAGAGGTGGTAAGAAATACGGTGGTCTAGTTGCTTCAAGGATATTGAAATGAACGTCCTAGGTCATGGGATGATCAGTTACTGTATGTCCAACCTATGTATAATCAAGTCATGTATTCTCTCACTCAGGATTCTCCAGTTGATACTTGCCTTGGGTATTTACCTAAGATCCCTTTGGAATTGTTGTATGGGAAATATGCCAGGGAGAGAGATATAGCACACAAGTTCATTCAGAGGATTCAACAGGTTATCCAAGAAGTCAACAAGCAAATGGAGGAAGATGTCATCCTAGATCGAATATTGAGGACTTCACGCATGAATGGAATTACTTATCTTTGAGTACACCTAAAGGGTACACAACCCAACAAGGCATGGAGGATCAAGAAATAAAGAGTGAGGGAGAAACCCCCTCACTTACCAGTTGATTGATGAAATCTTTTGGTGGTCCAAAAATCTCTCAGTGGGAAGGCATGATCCAAAAAGGATCTAGAGAAGGATAAGAATAACTCAGAATGGTCAAAATGGCTCTAGCAGATAGAGAAAGGGAAAAATTCAAAGTTCCCAAAACTCAATGAAAATGGCATGATTGTGAAAAGTGCGTCACAATATTTCTAATGGAGCAAATGGCTCGTCAAACAAACTTATGATTTGAAAGATATTCGTAGTCAAAATTGTGGTCAAATAGGGCCAGTTAGTAGGGGGCCACATCATCATCTGTAATGTTGATGCCAATAGCTGACATGGTAGGGTGTCTTCATTGTACAAGATGATGAATTCATCATGCCATGTGGTAGCACCAGAGACTGCCACGTGTCACCCGCCAATGGGATTTTCAAGAATCCATGTGGACCAATAGAAAAGGGCCACATGGCACCCCCAGGCGATGTCAAGTGGCACCATCTAGGGGGCACCAGATGTCAGTACAAAGTGATAGAGAAGCCACACCAACAGACAAGTGGGCGTATCAGTGGGGGCCACATTGCCCAGTCATTGAGAAACACATGGAAACCCAAAAATGTCCAATATTGACCCGTGAATGAATTTTTGTTTTAAAAAACAATATGGAAGTTCTGCCAAATATGGAGGACCACACCAATGTTAGCAGTTAGTGGAAGTATTGATAGCGGATCCAC
>JZKD02S0650785.1:243841-260635 GCA_000966675.3 Picea glauca | reverse complement strand
GATTGGTTGTTGATGACCATTTCCAAGGATCAATCCACTCATAGTGAGTCTTCAATCTTGTAGGTTTCTTCAGTGTTGAACATTTGTCTGAAGAATGGTTATGCTTGCCACAATGTTGGCAAGGATGGAGATCAAAAAATTTATTCTCCTTATGACCAACTCGATTACAATGTTGACACTTATCATTTTGATGTTGAACTGGAACAAGTGAAGTTGAAGCTTCTTGAAGGAATCCAACACTTTGGAACTTGATTGGTCTAGAATAATCAGAAATATGAAAGGTAATTGCCTTGTCATATCCAAGTCCTGTTCTATTCTTGTTGTAGATGATTTCTTCCCAAGGTCTGATGATAGGCTTGGAAAGAGTATTCTGAACCTGTTGCTTTGAAATCCGTGGAAGTGGATTTATTGCATGTTGATGCATCATTGAAAGGTTTTATTTATTGAAATCAAAAGAAAACTCTTGAAATGTAGGTTCATGAATAGATTCAACTTCGTCTGAAACTGATTCTGAAGTTGTATCACTGTGGTGTTCCTTCATTGACTGTTGATCAAAAACATCATCATCATCATCATCATAGAGAGGGTTGTGTTGAACAAAAACTAGTTCAAAACACTTCACTGGATGTTGATTTTTGAGATCTATCAACTCATCATTCAATAGCTGAGATAGAGATTGAAGAAGTCTAACTTTATCTTGCATCACTTGCAAACAAGTTAGCACTGATTGAAGAGTTGTTTTGTTCAATGCCACTATGTTGTTTTGATGTAGGAGCATCGCCAACAACAAGAGAGCATGGGACAAACGCTAATGCATTTTGGCACATGATAAATTGTTTGAAATGTTTTGAAGTTCGATACGCCAAATGTAAATGAAAGAATTAAGAAAGGGTGTACTTGTAGATTGTAATCAGACCTTCAGAATCCCGTTCTCGTCTAAAGGACTAAGAGGCATTTATGCTAGTAAATGTAAGTAGGTAGCTTTGAATTCTTAGATTAGACAGTTTTAGGAGCCGGAGGGAAAATGGATATAGACACCCTCACTTGTATCATTGTAACATTAGCAGAATAATCAATCAAGAGAGCATAGAGAAGAAGAAGCAAAGAGTTGTGTAGAGTAAAAAAACCCATGTACAAAAGTTCTAGATTAATACAAAGATCTTTAGTTCAGACTCATTGTTCCAATTGCTTCTGTGTTGTGCATGTTGATTGATATATGCTTGTTTACTCTCTGTTATGCATTTTCTTTGATGCGTGAATGTATGATTTCATATTTAATTTCTGAAATCTGAAGAGAGGGAGAGTAAGGAATGAGTTTCAATTGTTTCTCTGTTTGAGCAAGAGTTTTTCTGCAAGGATTGCGGTGAAATTGTCCGTAAGGAGTGCGTTGACAGGTTCAGAGTTTCAATCTCTAAAAGCTCAGGAGGGATAGCATTGTTCTCATTCTTCTAGAAGTGAAAGTTAAGCAAAGGAGTCGTGCAAGATGTGCATAGGCCAAGTAGATTCTCAGAGTTTGCAGCCTGAGGAAACTGTTGAAAGACTGTTGCCGTAGGGAGTGCACACAGTCGAAGAGTTTCAAATACTTGGAGTGTATTTGAAGAAGTGACACAAAGAGTGCGTGCAGGGATTTTCCCCAAAGGAATTGAGGATTTTTCAATCAAACTCAGGAGGGATAGGATCTTCGAAGCTGTCGAAGAAAATCTCAAGAGAGCTAGTGCCTTGAAGTATTGGAAGAAGGCATAGTGATGCAGGAGCATCGCCCACATCAAGCGAGCCAGAGCGAGAGCAGAGGACAACTGGACGAGCCAACGGATTTCTTTTTTGAAAGCACCTTGATATTTGTTGCGCCAAACATTAATATGTGGATTTAATGAAGTGCACTTTGTATATTGTAATGGACCTTGAGCCTTTAAGCTCACGTCCTTAGGTAGATGAGGCATTTAATTTAATTCATGCTGGTAGATAGGAATTTAATTGTAGATTTGATAGCTTTAGAATCCAAGAGGGAAACGGGATATAGACACCCTCCTTTGTACATTGTATTATTATCGAGAGCAGAAGCAGAAGAGCAAGCAGAGAGTTGTATGAAGAAAACTCATGTACAGATTGAATTAATAGAAGAAAGAATTGATTCAAATCCATGGTTATGTGTTATTTCTCTATGTATTGATGTTTTTCTCATAGATGTTCTCTTTCTGTCATGCATTTTCTTTTATATGTTGCGTATGCGATTTCATGGTTGAACTGAATTCTGAGAGGTTGAGTGAATGAACTTCAATTGTTTCTCTAACTGAACCAGAGGATTCCTGCAAGGGGTGCAGTTGAATTTGTCCGCAAGGAGTGCGTGACTGCAAGGTTCAATTGGAGAAATATTTTGTTCTCATTCATCTCAGGAGTGTCGATTTGGCACCAGAGTCGTGCAAGGTGTGTGCAGGCTGGACGAAGACTTGGAATTGCGATTCTAAGCAAAGGGATTAAGGATTTCTGCTGCAAGGAGTGCGCAGGGTCAGAAGGCTTCATCACTTGGTCGTGTTTGAAGATTTTCCGCAAGGAGTGCGCACAAGAACTTCTTCCTGAGGAGATTGAAGTCGTCGAATCTCAGGAAGGATAGACCTTCGAGTTCGTCGAAGGATGGGATAAACAAACTTGTGCTTGGAAGGCTTGCCAGGAAAGTTGCAGGTTTGCGCACAAGGTGATGAGTTCTGTGGAAGAACGTCTCGTCGTTTCGTGGATTTGATAAGGAAGAAACGGACAGACTAAATTCTCCGCGAAGATTTCACGAGGCTCCAAGAACCATTGAATCTCACGGAGGTGCAAGAAGGATACAGTGCAAGAGTGGAAGAAGTTCGAAGCTCGGAAGGGCAGGAACTGTCGATTTGGATCACGAGGAGTATGGGGTTTACTCGTGGATCAGCATATCGAGAGCTCGTGAGGTAAGACTCCAACTTTACTCATTGGAAGTCACGAGGTCACGAAGGGCGATATCCCGACGGTGACGTAAGCCATGTGGGACCGTAAGAGTAAGTAGAAGACAGGCGGACGGGATTAGGGAATCTTGCGAGTTCGGGGGCTCGTGAGTCGAAAGACAAAATATTTGCAAGTTCAAGTCGTGAGGTGCGAGGGTTCGAAATCACGCCCGGAGAATATCGGAGCCTCGGAACATCAGAACTCAGAAGTTGGAGGACCGAGTGCTGGGATTTGAGAGGAGCGAAGTCGTGATAGTGCGAGGCTATGATAAAGGGAAGTCCCGAGGAAGTGGGAGATGTTAGGGGCATCGGATCTCGGGGATCAGAGGGTTTAGTGATCGACTGTTGGACTCGCGAAGCTGCGAAGTTCCGATCCTCTGAAGGAAGAAGTGATGGTCGTGCACGGTAGAACCTGTGGGGTGTAGACTTCCTGATAGGGAAGTATAAGAACCACAAGTTCTTCGGGCCAAAGGAAAGAGAAGGTCCTGGAAGAGGCGATCATGCTACGAGGGGTGCGGTTGCTATCAAGAGGTATCAGAGCCAAAAGACTCTTTGTTTTCTATAACAGAGAGAAGAAGAAGAGAATTCACCATGCCACCAAGAAGGGAGAGATAGTCACCTGACCCAGAAGACAGGGAGGTGAGAAGAAGAGGTAGACCAGCAGGAAATCCAGAAATGGAACGCCAGATGAGAGATCTCTGAGAAAGACTCGAGGAGATGGAGACAGCACAAAGACGCGAATTTGGTGCAAGGGATCTTAGTGATTCCGAAGTTGAAGAGGAAGCTGGACATGAAGAAGAGATCACAACAGAGGATGCATCAACCGAGCGGTTGATCAAATCCATTTCCAGGATAAGTTCCAAGACCAAAATGGACATTCCAGTCTATGAGGGAAGTCTGGATGCAGAGGAGTTGTTGGATTGGATCCGAGCTCTTGACACCTACTTCGATTATGAGGATATCGAAGAGGACAAGAAGGTCAGGCATGTTGTCACTCGTTTGAGGGGACATGCAGCATTATGGTGGGACGAGCTACAGGATGACAGACGGTGCAAAGGCAAGCAAAAGATTAAAAGATGGGATCGAATGATCGCGATGATGAAGGCGAAGTTCATACCAAGAGATTATCAAATCACACTATTAAGGAGAATGCAAAACCTGAGACAGAAGTTGATGACGGTAAAAGAGTACACCGAAGAATTCTATCGACTCAATATCATGGCAATTCATCGAGAGAGAGATGATGAGAAGGTTCCAGGTATCTGAATGGTCTGAGATATGACATTTAGAATGAATTGAGCATGGTAACCATCCGAACAGTTGAGGATGCTTATCATATGGCTCTGAAAGCTGAAGAAAAGCTGAGCCGTAAGCAAGGTCAGCGAGGGCGAGGCAGAAGTCAGCCCAGAAACAAGGCAGTTGCCTAAGATAAATATCAGAGGCCCAAGGAGGAATGGAAGAAACCTCGGGGTAAGGTTGAAAGAGGTGGAACCTCACAGCGAGGACAACAATATGCTGAACAGAGGGGACAGCAGATTGATCAGCGAGGAGATTATGCTGATGCAAATACTTTTCCTCATACTCGAGGTAGAGGAAGAGGCTAAGGTGGAGTGATCACATGTTTCACATGTGGGAAGAATGGACACAAGTCATTTGAGTGTCCAGATAAATAGAAGGACGTTGGAGAAGCTCACATCGCAGAATCTCAGAGGCGTGATGTTGAGAATGAAGATATCGAAGGCGGAAGATCGCTCGGAATGCATAAAGTCCTTTTGACACCCGAGAAGGAGGTGGAGGACACATCTCAGAGAAGCCGACTGTTCAGGACAGCTTGCAAGACAAAGGGCTAGAAATGTAAGGTCATTGTGGACAGCGGAAGCACCGATAATATCGTCTCAACCGAGATGGTGGAGAAACTGGAGCTGGAGAGAACTGATCACCCGAGTCCATATAAAGTATCATGGCTACAGAAGGGACATCAGGTGAGTGTCACTAAACAATGCTTGGTTGATTTCAAAATGGGTGAATATAAGGATAAGGTCTTATGTGATGTCATTCCCATGGACATCTGTCATGTATTTCTGGGGAGACCATGGCAGTATGACCGAAATGTGGTTCATGATGGGAGGATGAACACATATACTTTAGAGAAGGATGGGAGGTCACATACGTTGCTTCCGATAAAGGATAAAGAAGTGAAACTGGAAGTAAACAACACAATACTTCTCATGAGTGGGAAGTAGCTTCTGACGGAGATGGAGAAGAAGGAAGATCCACAATTCTTTGTGGTCAGGAAGCCGAGAATTGTCCTAACTAGTACAAGAGTGGACGACTTGCCAGATGAGATTCAGGAACTACTGGGAGAGTTCGATGATATCATCGTGGACGAATTACCTCGTTCGTTTCCACCGATGAGGAGTGTGAGTCATCACATCGATCTCATACCCGTAGCTAGTTTTCCAAATAAAGTTGTGTACAGGTTGACGCCGCAGGAGAACGAGGAGGTTAAGAACTAGGTCCAAGATTTGTTGGACAAAGGATTAGTCAGGGAAAGCTTGAGTCCATGTGTTGTTCCAACAATGCTCATTCCAAATAAGGATGGAGGTTGGAGAATGTGCACTGATTCAAGAGCGATAAACAAAATTACCATCAGGTATAGATTTCCACTGCCGAGAATGGATGATCTGATGGATTGCCTGAGTGGGGCGAATTATTTTTCAAAGATTGATCTGAAAAGAGGATATCACCAGATTCGCATGAGGGAAGGTGATGAATGGAAGACAACATTCAAGACAAACGAAGTTTTGTACAAATGGCTGGTCATGTCGTTTGGTTTGACAAATGCGCCGAGCACATTCATGAGGCTGATGAATGAAGTCCTGAGGGAATTCATCGGAAAATTTGTCGTCGTATATCTGGATGATATACTGATTTTCAATAAGACAAAGGCAGAACATTTGAAGCATTTGGGCATTGTGATGAGAAAGCTACAGCAGGAGAAGCTATTGATCAACATGAAGAAATCTTCATTCATGAAGACAGAGCTCATTTATTTGGGTTTCGTCATATCGGCGAATGAGTTGAAGATGGATCCGAGTAAAGTAGAAGTGATCAAGAGTTGGCCATCACTGAGAAATGTATTCGAGGTGAGAACTTTCCATAGTTTTGCTAGTTTTTACCAAAAGTTCATTAGAAATTTCAGTGGAATTAGCACAACAATGATGGACACAGTGAAGAAGCGACATAAGACTTTTCATTGGATAGCAGAGGCTGAAAAGAGCTTCAACCTGTTGAAGCGAAAGATCACGGAGCAACCAGTGTTGGTGTTGCCGGATTTCAAGAAAACATTTCAGGTGAAATGTGATGCCAATGGATATGCCATAGGAGCGGTCTTAAGTCAGGAAGAAAGACCAGTTTCATATTTCAGCGAGAAGCTGGATGAGGCAAAGTTGAAATACTCCACATACGATAAAGAATTTTATGCTATCATATAGGCATTGAAGAAGTGGAGGCATTACTTGATACCCAAATAATTTGTTCTGTATAGTGATAATCATGCATTGCAATTTGTGAGTCAACAAGAGAAGTTTAACCAGAAGCATGCTAAAGGGGTAGAATATATGCAGAATTTTACATTTGTAATTAAACACATTTCAGGGACTGCTAACAAAGTGGTTGATGCTTTGAGCAGGAAATGTTTGCTGCTGCAGGAGTTCCGAGTCAAAACATTGGGTTTTGAGAATATGAGGGACATGTATGCAGGAGATGCAGACTTCGAAGAAGCGTATGAAGCAACTGAGAATCCAGTTCTCAGAGATAGGAGTCCTTGGATAGATTATGTGATCCAGGAGGGATTGTTGTTCAGAGGCAATCAACTGTGTATTCTGAATTGCTCCATGAGGGAGAATCTGCTAAAGGAGAAGCACAGTGGAGGCTTGGCAGGGCATTTTGGCCACGAAAAGACATTTGCGAAGTTGAGCAAATCATATTTTTTGCCAGGCATGCGAGAAGATGTCAAGAGGTTTGTTGACAGGTGTTGAATTTGTCAGCATTCAAAGGGGAGAAAATATAATGCAGGTTTTTATCAGCCATTTCCCATACCAGAGAGACCATGGGAGGTGATAAGCATGGATTTCGTATTGGGTTTGTTGAGGATGTAAAGGGGTGTTGATTCCATCTTTGTAGTGGTGGACAAGTTTTCAAAGATGGCACATTTTATTCCATGCTAGAATACCAGCGATGCGACTCACATCACGAACTTGTTTTTCAAGGAGATCATTTGACTCCATGGATTGCCGAGAAGCATTGTATCAGAAAGGGATACAAAATTCATAGGTCATTTTTGGAGGACGCTATGGAAGAAGCTAGGAACTGACTTGGAATTTAGTTCTACTTATCATCCACAGACAAATGGGCAAATGAAAGTGGTCAACAGAAGTCTGGGAGATTTATTGAGAAGCTTGGTGACAGAGCACCATAGCTGTTGGGACAATGTGTTGCCTCAGGCGGAGTTTGCGTACAATGATTTAGTGAATCAGAGTACATGCAAAATTCCATTCCAGATTGTGTATGGGACACAACTGAGGGGAGTTTCTGAACTTAGGGAGTCAGAACAGACTGCGACTAGTAACGCTAGTGCAGAAGAGTTTGTTGAAGCGATGCAGGAACTTCACAGTAAGGTGAAGCAGCGAATGATTGACTCAAATCAGGAGTATAAGCGCAGAGCAGATCAGCATTGGAGACAACTTCAGTTCGACATTGGCGATCTGGTTCTAGCACATCTGAGGAGAGAAAGGTTCCCAAGGGGAACATATAACAAGCTGAAAATGAAGAAAATTGGAACTTGCAAAGTCCTGAAGAAATGTGGCGAGAACACTTATGAGATTGAGTTATCGGATGGCATCGGGATATCTCCGATATTTAATGTTTCAGATTTATACCCATACAAGGTTGGAGAAGCAGAGGCTGGAACTGAGGAACCAGTGATCTATTGGATGAAACAATTACCAGCTGCAAAAAAGCCGCAGATGGAATGCATACTGGACAAGCGAGTCGGTAGAAAGACCAGGCAAAAGCAATATTTGGAGTACCTGGTCAAATGGAAGAATCACCCAATGGAGGATGCCAGCTGGGAGACTGAAGCAGTTATCCAAAAGCATGGATAGACCATGCAGGAGCTCATGGACAACAGCCCATGAAAATTTTCAAGCCAGGGAGTATGATGCAAGAGCATCGCCCACATCAAGTGAGCCAGCGCGAGAGCAGAGGACAGCTAGACGAGCCAACATATTTATTTTTTGAAAGAACCTTGATATTTGTTGCACCAAACATTAATATGTGGATTTAATGAAGCGCACTTTGTATATTGTAATGGACCTTGAGCCTTTAAGCTCACGTCCTTAGGTAGATGAGGCATTTAATTTAATTAATGCTGGTAGATAGGAATTTAATTGTAGATTTGATAGCTTTAGAATCCAAGAGGGAAACGGGATATAGAAAACTTCCTTTGTACATTGTATTATTATCGAGAGCAGAAGAAGAAGAGAAAGAAGAGAGTTGTATGAAGAACACTCATGTATAGATTGAATTAATAGAAGAAAGAATTGATTCAAATCCATGGTTATGTGTTATTTCTCTGTGTATTGATGTTTTTCTCATAGATGTTCTCTTTCTATCATGCATTTTCTTTTATATGCTGTGTATGCGATTTCATGGTTGAACTAAAGTTTGAGAGGTTGAGTGAATGAGTTTCAATTGTTTCTCTAACTGAACCAGAGGATTCCTGCAAGGGGTGCAGTTGAATTTTTTCGCAAGGAGTGCGTTACTGCAGGGTTCAATTGGAGAAAGATTTTTTTCTCATTCATCTCAGGAGTGTCGATTTGGAACCAGAGCCATGCAAGGTGTGTGAAGGATGGACGAAGACTCATAGTTGCGATTCTGAGCAAAGGGATTAAGGATTTCTGCTGCAAGGAGTGCGCAGGGTCATAAGGCTTCATCACTTAATCGTGTTTGAAGATTTGTCACAAGGAGTGCGTGCAAGAACTTCTTCCTGAGGGGATTGAAGTCATCGAAGCTCAGGAAGGATAGACCTTCAAGTTCGTCAAAGGATGGCATAAACAAACTTGTGCTTGGAAGGCTTGCCAGGAAAGTTGCAGGTTTGCGCTCAAGGTGACGAGTTCTGTGGAAGAACGACTCGTCGTTTCGTGGATTTTATAAGGAAGAAACAGACGAATGAAATTCTCTGGGGAGATTTCACGAGGCTCCGAGAACCATTGAATCTCTTGGAGGTGCAAGAAGGCTACAATGCAGGAGTGGAAGAAGCTCGAAGCTCAGAAGAGCAGGAACCGCCGATTTGGATCACAAGGAGCGTGGGGTTTACTCGTGGATCGACATATTGGGAGTTCGTGAGGTAAGACTCCAACTTTACTCATTGGAAGTCACGAGGTCGCAAAGGGAGATATTCTGATGGTGACGTAAGCCATGTGGGACCACAAGAGTAAGTAGAAGACAGGCGGACGGGATTGGGGAATCTCGCGAGTTCGGGGGCTCGTGAGTGGAAAGCCCAAATATTTGCAAGTTCAAGTCACAAGGCGCGAGGGTCCGAAATTGTGACTGGAGAATATCGACGCCTCAGAACATCGAAACTCGAAAGTTGGAGGACCGATTGTTGGGAGTCGAGAAGTAGCGAAGCCGCGATAGTGCGAGGTCGCGATAAAGGGAAGTCCCGAGGAAGTGGGAGATGATAGGGACATCGGATCTCGGGGATCCGAGGGTTTAGTGATCGACTGTTGGACTCGCGAAGCTGCAAAGTTTCGATTCTCCAAAGGAAGAAGTGAGGGTCGCGCACGATAGAACCTGTGGGGTGCAGACTTCCCGTTAGGGAAGTAGAAGAACCATGAGTTCTTTGGGCCGAAGGGAAGAGAAGGTCCTGGAAGAGGCGATCGTGCTCCGAGGGGTGCGGTTGCTATCACATAGCAACGTTGGTTTGTTGGTGGACCAGTTTTGTGAAGGCATACTTGCTCATTTCAAAGGTGTGTTAAGGAGGAATTGAACGGTCGGAATTCTTCGTGGAGAATTCACAAGGTTCCGAGAATCGTCAGATCTTGCAGAGGAGCGAGAAGGTTACGGTGAGTGTTTTTCTAAGTGCAAGCTCAGGAGAAATCGGGTCATGGGATCCAAGCCAACAATGGTCATTGGATCACTCATGTAATTGCATTTCATGGATTCATGAGTTGAAGGTTTAAAACCTTTGTATCAAGATTTGTGAGGTTGTGAAAGGCGAAGTCGCGAAACCGTGAAAGAATCTGAGCTATCCGATTGGAAGGACACATGTCACAATATCCTCTCTATCGGGGATTCGAACATTGGAGGTCAGAGAGGGAAGTTCTTCGACTTCATGAGTGGAAAATTCACGAGAGAATCACAGTCGTCCATCGGAGGAGGATAGGTGGCAGAGATCTAGGGATATCGCAAACTCAGAGGTTCGCAAGGCGAGAGCCCAGGACTTGGGTGCTCCAAGTCGCGAGTGGCGAAATCGCGAGGAGAAAATACAACCGTTGGATCCAGGTCGCAGGAGGACCATTGGATCAGGAACCCCATCGCATTTCGCACATTCGGGGGTTCGGAGGTTGAAAGGAGTCACTTTCAACATTAGAAGTCGCAAAGTGCTGAAAGATGAGGCATGAGTGTGGACACGTAGCAGAACCACAAGGTGGGGCGCATGATTGGCAGGTGAATAGGCATCGCTTGGAGGAAGGAGTCAATATTTTGTTGACTTCTCACATCTCGAGAATTCGTGAGACAAGAGTACGTGAGCTCGATAGTGAAACTCACAAAGAGGCAAGTAGCAAGAGGAGCTAGCATTAAGCCTATCTGGTGGTCGCGTGAGGAACGCGCTAACAAAAAAAGAGCTGTACCCATTTCGTGATCTCGAGTATCGCGGGATTGAGAAGAAAGTGTCAGGAGTCACGACTCGTAAACTCACAATATTGCGAGCTACAAAAAGGACCTATGGATCAATAAATTCTAGATTCCAGTAGGAAATCAAAAGGATCCGCTTCGGCTCAAGGGGATAGAGAATGATCCTATGAGCGGATCTCGGTCTGAGGGCTAATAAGTCTACATCATTTTGGTATCAGATCTTGACTCTGTTTGTATATTTCAGATAGGCAAAGCGAGAAATAAAATCTTAGCGATGCCGCCGAGAAGAAGAGACAGGCAAACACCCGATCCGCTAGAGGAAAAGGAAATGCCAAGAGGAAGGGGTAGGCAAGTGCCAAATCCAGCCATGGAAAGAGAGATGCGTGATATACCTGGAAGACTCGAGGACATGGAGACAACACAGAGACGCACAACTAGTGTTGGAGATGTCAGTGATTCCGAAAGTTAAAATGAAGCTGGACATGAAGGAGAAGAAGTCACAGCAGAAGATGCAGTAAATGAACGCATGATTAGGGCTATTGCAAGAATGGGTGCTAAGGAAAAAATGGATATTTTAGTATATGAAGGAAACCTAGATGTTGAAGAGCTTCTAGATTGGATTAGAGCTCTGGACCCATATTTTGACTATGAACATGTCAAGGAATACAAGAAGGTCAAACATGTTGTCACAAGACTTAAATGACATGCAACATTGTGGTGGGATGAGCTACAAGCTGATAGACACTGCAAAGACAAGCAGAAGATCAAGAGTTGGGATAGGATGATCACAAATATGAAGGCAAAATTCATTCTCATGGACTACCAAATTACTCTATTTCAGAGAATGCAAAATTTCAGACAGAAGATGATGACAGTGAAGGAGTACACTGAAGAATTCTATAGGTTGAACATCAGGGCAGGTCATCGCGAAAGTGATGATGAAAAATTTGCTAGGTACATGAATGGTATGAGATACAACATTCAGGATGAGATGAGCATGATGACCATCCAAACAGTGAAAGATGCTTATTAGATGGCTCTAAAGGTTGAAGAGAAGTTGAGCCGAAAACAAGGTCAACGAGGACGAGGTATAAGTCAGCCCAGAGGCAAATCAGTTGTCCAGGATAGAAATTAGAAACCCAAGGAGGACTGGAAGAAACCTTAGACTCAAAATGAGAGAGGTGGAAGTTCACGGAGAGGGTAGTATACCAAATAGAAAGGTCAGTATGCTGATGGAAACATTTTTCCTTGTACCAGAGGTAGAGGAAGAGGAAGAGGTGGAGTGGTGAAATGCTTCACATGCAGAAAGGTCGGACATAAATCTTATGAGTGTCTAGACAGAAAGAAAGAAGGTGGTGAAACTCACATTGCTGAAGCACAGAGGCAGAATGTTGAGGTAGAGGATGTTGAAGGCAGAAGATTGTTGATGATGCGAAAACTTCTCTTAACACTAGAGAAGGAGGTGGAGAGTTTGGTGCAAAGGAACAAACTTTTTTGGACTGCTTGCAAGACCAACGACAGGGTATGCAAAGTCATCGTGGACAGTTGTAGCACAGATAATCTCGTTTCTATAGAGATGGTAGAAAATCTGGAGTTGGATACTATTGAGCATTCAAGTTCATACAAAGTTTCATGGCTACAAAAAGGACATCAGGGAAATGTCACTAAACAATGTTTAGTTGAGTTTAAAATAGGAGGGTATAAAGATGAAATACTCTATGATGTCATTCCCATGGATGTTTTTCATCTATTGTTGGGTAGACTGTGGAAATATGACAGGAATGTGATTCATGATGGGAGGAATAACACATACACCCTAGAGAAGAATGGGAGAACTCACATGTTGCTTCCAATCAAAGATAAAGAGGTGAAACCTGAAGTAAGAAACACTGTACTGCTCATGAGTGGGAAGGAACTTCTTACAGAGGTTAAGAAGAAGGAGGAACCACAATTCATTGTGGTGAGGAAGCCTAAATTTTTTTTAACCAGTACAAGGGTAGATGATTTACCAGAAGAGGTTCAGAAACTGTTGGAAGAGTTTGCTGACATAGTAGTGGATGAACTACCTCGTTCGTTGCCACTGATCGGAAGTGCGAGTCATCATATTGTTCTCATACCTGGAGCTAGTTTACCAAATAAAGCAGTGTATAGATTGATGCCACAAGAGAATGAAGAGGTCAAGAGACAGGTCCAGGACTTAATGGACAAAGGGTTGGTTAGAGAAACCTTGAGTATGTGTGTTGTTCTGACAGTGCTCAGTCCGAAGAAAGACAGAGGCTGGAGGATGTGTACTAAATTGAGAGTGATCAAAAAGATTACCATCAGGTATAGATTCCCATTGCCAAGGATGGATGATTTGATGAATTGCTTGAGTGGGGCCAAAGTTTTTTCGAAGATTGATTTGAAAAGTGGATATCACCAAATTCGTATGAGAGAAGGTGATGAATGGAGGACAACCTTCAAGACTAATGAAGGGTCGTATGAATGGCTTGTTATGCCATTTGTCTTAACAAACATGCCAAGTACCTTCATGAGGTTGATGAATGAAGTCCTGAAGGATTTCATCGAAAAGTTTGTCATTGTGTATCTTGATGACATACTGATTTTCAGTAAAACAGAGGCAGAGCATCTGAAACATTTGGCTACAATAATGAAGAGGCTATAGCAAGAGAAGTTGTTGATAAAAATGAAGAAATCCTCGTTCATGAAGACAGAGCTCATTTATTTGGGTTTTGTTATTTCTGCAGATAAGTTGAGGATGGATCCAGATAAGGTGGAGGTAATTAAGAATTGGTCATCGCCAAAGAGTATATTTGAGGTGAGAAGTTTTCATGGATTGGCTAGTTTCTACCGAAAGTTCATCAGGAATTTCAGTGGAATTAGTGCACCGATGATGGACATAGTGAAGAAGAGACACAAGTCTTTTCACTGGATAGAAGAGGCGGAGAAGATCTTCAATTTGTTGAAAAGGAAAATCATGGAACAACCAATTTTGGTGTTACCGGATTTCAAGAAGACATTTCAAGTAAAATGTGATGCAAGTGGATTTGCAATAGGGGCAATCTTGAGCCAAGAACACAGGTCGATAGCAAACTTCAGCGAGAAGCTGAATGAAGCGAAAGTGAAATACTCCACGTATGACAAGGAGTTCTATGCTATTATTCAGACATTGAAGAAATGGAGACACTATTTGATCCCCAAGGAGTTTGTCTTATACAGTGACAATCATGCTTTGCAATTTGTGACTCAACAGGAGATGTTGAATCAAAGACATGTTAAATCGGTTGAATACATGTAGAACTTTACTTTTGTAACTAAGCATATTTCTGGAACTGCTAACAAAGATGTTGATGCCTTTGAGCAGGAAATGTTTGTTGTTGCAGTAGTTCAGAGTCAAAACACTGGGTTTTGATTATCTCAGGGACATGTACAGAGATGATCTAGATTTTAAAGAGGCGTATGAAGTAGCTGAGAATCCAATTCTCAGGGACAAAAGTCAATGAACAAAATACATGATCCAGGAAGGATTACTGTTTAAGGGTAATCAACTTTGTATCCCAAAATGCTCCATGAGGGAGAATTTGTTGAAGGAGAAACATAGTGGAGGATTGGTCGGGCATTTCTGTCATGACAAGACGTTATCAAAGTTAAACGAGTCATATTTTTGGCCAGGAATGAGAGCAGACATCAAAATATTTATGGACAGATGCAGAATTTGTCAGCATTCAAAAGGGAAGAGGCAGAATGTAGGCTTTTATCAATCGTTACCCATACCTGACAGGCCGTGGGATGCAGTCAGCATGGACTTCATATTGGGACTGTCGATAACAAAAAGAGGGTTTGACTCAATCTTTGTGGTGGTGGATAGATTTTATAAGATGGCACATTTCATACCGTGTCAGAAAACCAATGACGCAACTCACATTGTGAATTTGTTTTTCAAAGAGGTCATTCGATTTCACGGCTTACCAAGGAACATAGTTTCGGATCGAGACACCAAGTTCGTGGGACACTTCTGGAGAACCTTATGGAGAAATCTAGGAATGAACTTGTTGTTCAGTTCAACTTATCATCGTCAGATGGATGGATAGACAGAAGTTGTGGACATAAGTTTGGGAGACTTGCTGAGGAGCTTGGTGACAGAACACCACAGTCAGTGGGACAATATTCTGCCACAGGCGGAATTTTCTTATAATGATTCAATCAACAGAAGAAAAGGGAAAATTCCATTCCAAATTGTTTACGGGATGTAGCCAAGAGGAGTTTTGGAATTGAGGAATTCAGAATGGGATGAGATAAGAAGTGCTAGTGCAGAAGATTTCGCTGAAACAATGAAGGAACTTCACAGCCAGGTGAAGGAGCAATTGCAGAACTCGAGCTAAGAGTATAAGCGCAGAGTAGATCAACACAGAAGACAACTTCAATTTGAGGTTGGTGATTTGATTCTAGCACATCTGAGAAAAGAAAGGTTCCTAAAGGGGACATATAAAAAACTAAATATGAAGAAGATCAGACCATGTAAGGTCTTGAACAAATTTGGGGCAAATGCTTATGAGATTGAATTACCCGATGGGATCGAAATTTCTCCAATATTCAACATCTCAAATTTGTACCCTTAAAAAACTGAGGAAGCAGGAACAAGTGATGAACAACCAGAGGTTCGGTGGACTAAACAGATGCCAGTTGTAGAGAAGCCACAGATGGAAAGCATACTGGACAAAAGACTCAGCAAGAAGACCAGAAGAAGGAAATATTTTGAATACTTGGTCAAGTGGAAGGAACATCCAGTTGAAGATGCCAGCTGGGAAAATGAAGCAAAGATCCAGAAGCATGGATAGACCATGCAAGAGCTCATGGACAGGAGCCCATGAAAATTTTCAAGCGAGGGAGTATGATGCAGGAGCATCGCCAACAACAAGCGAGGGTGGGACAAACGCCAATGCATTTTGGAACATGATAAATTGTTTGAAATGTTTTGAATTTCGATACGCCAAACGTAAATGAAACAATTAAGAAAGGGTGTACTTGTAGATTGTAATCAGACCTTGAGCGTCCTGCTCTCGTCTGAAGGACTAAGAGGCATTTATGCTAGTAAATGTAAGTAGGTAGCTTTGAATTCTTAGATTAGACAGTTTTAGGAGCCGGAAGGAAAATGGATATAGACACCCTCACTTGTATCATTGTAACATTAGCAGCATAATCAATCAAGAGAGAATAGAGAAGAAGAAGCAGAGAGCTGTGTAGAGTAAAAAAACCCATGTATAGAAGTTATGGATTAATACAAAGATCTTTGGTTTAGACTCATGGTGTCCAATTGCTTCTGTGCTGTGCATGCTAATTGATATATGCTTGTTTACTCTCTATTATGCATTTTCTTTGATGCATGAATGTATGATTTCATATTTAATGTCTAAAATATGAAGAGAGGGAGAGTAAGGAATGCGTTTCAATTGTTTCTCTGTCTGAGCAAGAGTTTTCCTGCAAGGAGTGCATTGATGGGTTCAGAGTTTCAATCTCTAAAATCTCAGGAGGGATAGCATTGTTCTTATTCTTGCAGAAGTGCAAGTTAAGAACAGGAGACGTGCAAGGTGTGCGCAGGCAGAGTAGATTCTCAGAGTTTGCAGCCTGAGGAAACTGTTGAAAGACTGTTGCCGCAGGGAGTGCACAGAGTCGAAGAGGTTCAAATACTTGGAGTGTATTTGAAGAAGTATCACAAAGAGTGTGCATAGGAATTTTCCCCAAAGGAATTGAGGATTTTTCAGTCAAGCTCAGGAGGGATAGGATATTTGAAGTTGTTAAAGAAAAGATCAAGAGAGCTAGTGCCTTGAAGTATTGGAAGAAGGCACAACAACGTTGGTTTGTTGGTGGACCAGTTTCGTGAAGGCATACTTTCTCATTTCGTAGGAGT
>JZKD02S0650785.1:229172-242012 GCA_000966675.3 Picea glauca | reverse complement strand
ATTCCAAGTCACGTCCAATTCTTCTTTGATTGCAAGCTTGATTTGTCTATTGTTTCAATGATTTGATGAAGAAATGTTGTTGAGAACTTGATACTGTTGCAGTTATTTGATTACTTATGCTTGATCATGCATGTGCTTCAATATTCTTTGTCGTTGCTTCATTACATGTTCTTTGATTGTAAATGCTTGATTGAGATGTGTTTTATTATCCTTCTTTGTACTCCATGTGTTTGTGATAATGTCAAAACTAGACATAAATCAACTCATAAAAAAACCATGAAAACATTTACCACTGCACATAATGACAATGTCCTTAGACCCCCTTATTCAATTTCGGGACAGGTCTAGGATGAGAGCGACCACAAAAAAAATTGATTTTATTAAGATATCCTCTTTACAATCACAATGATGCACCCATCATTTACAATACAATTCAACTTATATTTGATTCTTACAAAGTTGAATTGATCTTCAAATTTCTCCATATATCATTTTGAAAAGTCAAACAAGAGTTTTCATTAATGAACATATCAATTTAAATTCCAAGACACACAAAGCCCCCTTCTGACTGTCACTATGCTCATTCTCATTTACTAATAGAAAACATATTAAATTCACTCACTTTAATAATGAAAAGGTTTAAAGTTATTTTTAACTCCACCTTATCACTTTTATCCAAAAGTGAAAATATTATAAAGTAATACTTAAAAATGCTTTATGCTTTTCCCAATTCTTTTTGAAAAGAGGTTTGGAATAAAATACTTAATTTTTTCATCAATCCCCCAACCCTCTCACGTCAAAATGTCCACTAAAAGACAACAACCTCCACTGAGTTTTAAAGAGGCAGTTCAAACTTGAAACCAATAGGCACATTCCATGCGGATCCGTTGACTAATGAGCACATGAGAAAAATTTGGAGCAAATCGTGATAAAATCACCATTTAGTTGTTGACGAAATCGTTGAGATATGGAGGTCATGCACGCGCTGATATGTAGAGTGCTTGAGAGAAAATCATGGAGATTTGGAGGTGAATACTAATTGTTGGACGTATTCCTGAAAAGATGATGTCTTTGAAGCCATTGTATATGGAGTAGGTTCAGGAAAATCATCAAAGACAACTAAATTGCACAAGCCATCTTTTGTTACTAACAACAAAGGTAGCGGTGGCACGGGCTTCAACTATGTGGGAATTGTTATTAACATTATCAACACCAACAATTCCTGTATCTTTGAAATTACCCTTGCGAGGGCATTTGTATGGGATTTCTAGCATATTTCTTGATATGATTGAGGATGATTTTGATGCGATCGGGATTGGCATGTGAAGTGATTTTGTAATGAGCTTTGTCCTCCTCGAAATTTTCAGAAAAAAACACAAGAAGTCATCCACAACATCACATGATTGAAACTCGAGAGATATAAGTCATCTATACTAAAATTTCTATCTGCAGCGATGGCGAAATCCAAGTCGAATTTGTTTTTCCATCAGGTCTGTGTAGAGAGAAATTTTAACATTGCACTTCACCGCCCATGGTGACATGAAATCTCTCTATCAATATCTTCACTTCTAGCAAACGCATCTATGTGTTGAGTGTAGTTTCATCAATAGATCTGGATTAATGGAGCGGGATCCTCCTTTTAGATTCCTAAGAACAGAAGGTGGTCACTTAATGAGAGGTTGATTTATGCATGAACAGATCGGTGCATAAGCCACCATCAATGTCTTTTGAATGGGGCTAGGTTTTCCTTAGAAGTGAACTTATTACCATGCACCTGGGGTTACCCTGGATTCAGTGTAGGCATGATATCAGATTTGAAGTCCATAAATGACTGACAAATTTGGTGAAGTTTGGAGGAGTGATCTCTCTCTAGAAAATATATGCTGTGATGGTAGGAAAATTTCATATAAAAAATGCACCCCAACTCGCATTGTTATTCCAGATTGGTTTACAACACCTTACCTTACACATGTTGTCACTCTCCTTTATTCAGGGAAAATTGATTGCAAATCGGATCGTTGTCTTCCAGAGTCGAAATCAAGCGACGATTTGTTGAAGCTATGATCTTCTTGAGCACCAAGTAGAGAACCAAGGAACTTGTGTGCATTGATTGCAGATCTGTAGAAGCTTCTTCCTTTGAAATCATCCCTCATCTCATTCAAACCTACACTTGGATCCATTCGCAAGAAAATCAGATCAATTCCTACAACCCACACACGGATACATGTCTCTTGATAATCTACAGAGGAATTAGATAAAAAAAATACAGATCTGATGTTTCCTCAACAAATGCATCCATAGAACAAGGTATCAGAAAGAGAATTAATGGAAATCGATCAGAAAGGCATTATGTGAACCATTTTACTTTCATAATTGTAAAACCCTTCGTCCTTGGACATTTCATGAAATATCTTGAGAAATAGCACAAAACAAGAACATTAACTTTGGCAAAATATGATGGGAAGATCGCCTGCCATTTGTTTGACTATTGGCAAGAAATTTCATTGCTAACAACAAGATTTACTACTGGTGAGAAATTACATACATAATGCATAGGTATGCCAGAGATAACTCAAGGATTCTAAAGCATAAATAGAGGAGCAAAATGATTCTAGAATTCGTTAAGACTACATATTCTTATATCTCATCTTTTACCAGTGATAGAAAATCCTCTGTAACTAGATTTATGCAAGAGTTCCACGAACTTGTCTAGAAATGTCTCACATCTTCACGATTATAAATCCACACTCTCTATTATAGATTTCTCCCATAGCCATGGCGCCAGACCGTCAGTCCAATCCAGAGGTTGTTGCCAGACCGAATTCCTCCCTTGGAAAACTACCATGAAGAAACTATGAGGCTGATATTTTCATCCTCTTTTCACCATGGCTCTAATACCAATTGATAAAATAAAGACAAGAAGAATAAAATGACGGAAAAGACATATTAGCCAACACTTAATTATTCACTTTTTTTTTTTTTTTTGGCGGAAAAGGCATATTAGCCAACACCTAATTATTCACTCCAATGTTACATATTTATAGTACAATGGGTGATGCCACCTCATAGAGATATTTCTCTAGATCCTAAAATCATGCATGATGACTAGGCTAGGCAATCTTAACAAAATCATTAGTCATCACTTGAGGATATATTACTAATATCCTAAATTAATAATACAAATATAGGTGACAATTTAGACTTAGTGATTGGTAAAGGTAAGCCAAAGGCTAACAATAGAGTGATTCGATGGTTCATATTCTCCTCAATCTTAACGGCCATTGATCCGTGACTTAACACCTGATTGGTCCATGATCTCTATTTAAAGAGCATGGAGGATCATTTGTCGATGATATATTGTGAGAATCTCTCTTGTAAAATCTCTTTGTAATCTTTTTCTTTTGCATTAATAAACTTATCCAAGTGGTCGCATTGGCTGGGGCCATGGATGTTTCCCCGTAGGGGTTTTACCATGTCAAAACATCGGTGTGTTGATCTTTGATATGGTTGTGTGAGTGGTTACTGAAGGTGTTCTTCCTCTGTTGGAATACCTGTGTTGTCGAACATGGTATCAGAGCCTGTTTGAAGACCCACTCATGTTGTAGATTGAGATCATGAAGCCGAGTTTCCTCATCTCCATTTTCTTTCATTTTCATACATTTTTGGTCTGATAGGATCGTTCCATTACTTCTGGAGCACTCGTTTCAATTAGGAAAACTTTTCATCTCACTCGAAAGGGTTTCTTTTTTCCCCAAGATACCTCCATTTAAGTCAGATCCAGAGGTATAAATCCTGAATACAAATTTTTTTAATTTTTGCAGAGTATTATTTTGGTTTTATATTATTTATTTCCATCTTTCTACTATTTTAGATTTGTGTATTCTCTTTTCCCCGCACCCTGTGCATTCTGAACAAACCATAAAAAGATAGGAAAATTTGCATCTTCCAGGTAAGCTAACCGATATCTAACCCTTGTTGTCATCGAGAAGAGAAATTTGTTTTCTTGTGTGAAAAGATATTTTTTTAGCACACTCTCTAAGGCCGACAACAACAACAACAACAACAACCCCAATCCTCTTGCTAAAAAATACAATATGTTTTTCTAGACCATTTGGTTAAAAGTCTCCTTATTAAGTAAGAGGTCTTGAGTTCAAGTCTCTCTTTTGTTACTTTTTTTTGAAAAAATTCATGCTCAAATTGTAAAGTGTATTTCACTTCAAGTATAAAAGTGAATCACTATAAGTAGATTTAATATTTTATTTTAGAGTTATTTATTTTGCATGCAAATTTTCTTTTATAAAGAAACTTCATTTTAAATGTGATCCCCACTTCTCTTTATAAAAGTGGGTCACTTCATAAAGCAACTTACACAACCACGTGGTCCTTTGGTTATCAGTTATGTCAGTTTTAAAAAGGGTATAACTTTCACATTCGAAGTCCATTTTCAGTGTCGTTTTTTTTAAACCGCATAATTTTTTGAGATATTTCCATCCAAGTCATTAGTTTAAGTTTTTAAATCCATATTATCTACAAATTTAATATGTATTCTTCTAGTAATATTTTTCTAACTAACACCAACTACTTCCAATGGAAATCTCATATGAAATATTTATTGAGAAGTAAAGGCTTGTACTGGAATACCTTGGGAAAGGAAAAATCACCCACTGATGATGATAATAAATTCAAATGGGATAATAGGAGTGATGAAGATCGTGGAATAATCAAAATGTCCATATCTCTGGATTTAAGGTTCCACCTTAAAGAAAATGATGACCCCGAAGAAGCTTGTGAAAAGATTGAATATATGTTTGGTAAACTCAATATTATTCGAGCGCAACAGTTAGAAAATCAAGTACTGACCTTAAGTCCAATTGATTTTTCCTTCCTTGGAGACTATCTATCTAAGTTTAAAACACTCAGAATTTTATGTGAAGAATGTGAGATAAAAATGGAGGAAGAGTGTTGCATCTATCTTATTCTTTCTAAGATAGGTAGTGCATATTCTATGTTTGTATCTACCTTTTATGCCATGAGAGAGGCTCTAAGGAAAGCTTATCAAAAACCCAATATTGAATTTTTTTGTGCTTCTTTGATTAGAGAGGAAGATAAGATTGTACAACTTGGAGTGATCAACATTGCAGGTACCTCCAACAATGCCTTAGTTTCCCAGCAGAAAGATAAACCCAAGTATCCCAAGAAGCTTGAAAAAGGAGCAAAATATAAAAATAAGAAGATTGGCATAAATTGCAACTTTTGTGATAAACATGGTCATGATTAGTCCAAATGTTTCAAGAAGATGGAAGCTTTAGAAGCAACGATGAAGAAGCACAACAAAGGTATTGATTATACTTCTTCTTCTTCTTCTCATGGACATGCACTTTTCAGTTTTGGTTTCTCCTTCAATACAACTTCTACTTCTTCTTCTGATGAGTGACTTATTGATTCTGGAGCATCTTATCATATGGCTGAGGATAAATACATATTTTATGCTCTAAATGAATGTAACACCAAGAAAATATTTGTTGGTGATGATAGATCTCTTAGTTTTGTAGGATCTGGAACAATTCAAGTAGGTAATGGTCATTACAATGATGTATTATGTGTTCCAAGTCTTTCTTGTAACCTTCTATAAGTATATCAAATCAATCATTTAGGTGAAGGTAAAATCGTAGATTTTTCACCTCTCACCAAGTTGTAATCAAGAATCTAAAATATCTTAAGCATGTTCTTGAAACTGGAATTTCTAATGATATTACGAGGTTGTACAAGTTTGACGACTTTCGTTCATCTTTTTTTCATCATTTTTTGTTCCTCATAGCGATGACTTGAGAAAACTTTGGCATGAGCGGTTTGGTCATCTAAACTATCGCTCATTGCAACAACTATGTAATCAAAAGATGGTGACTGGTATTCCTCCTATTTCATGCAGAGATGGTGTTTGTACCAGTTCTCTTGTCGACAAACATCATCGGGATAATTTTGACAAACGTGCCTCTTAGCATGCCTCGGGCCCTTTGCAGCTTGTTCACAGTGATTTGTGTGGTCCACTTTTTTCTCCTTTTTCCAGGTGCAAGTATTTCTTATTTTTCATTGATGATTTTTCCAGACGTACTTGGGTTTACTTCTTAAAACTTAAGAGCAAAGTTTTTGACAATTTTTTGGCCTACAAGGCCCTTGTAGAAAAGAAATCTTGACATCAAATTCAAAAGTTAAGAACAAATAATGGAGGCGAATATGTGAACAATAATTTTACAAGTTACTGCACTACACAGGGCATCCAAATGAAACACACTATTCCATATACACCACAACAAAATGGTGTTGCTGAGAGAAAGAACCACACATTAAAAGAAATGGCTAATTGTATGATACATTCTAATGGATTAAGTCTAAGGTATTGGGTAACAGAAATCAACTGTGCAAATTACATAGTCAATCGCCTTCCCACAAAGGCTCTTAAAAATATAACACTAGAAGAATCTTGGACTAAAATTAAACCAGATGTAAGTCACTTCCGTGTATTTGGAGGTATAGCATGGGCTCACATTGCTAATGAGAAAAAGAAATCATTGCAGCCTAAAAGTGAGAAGTTTATATTTTTTGGTTATTCTAAAGATGTCAGAGGTTATAGACTTATTCAACCACATTGTAATGAAATTATTATTAGAAGAGATATTTAATTTTATGAAAATCTCTTGGATTGCGAGCCTAATTCTACGATTGTGCCTTCTACAGCTTGCAAGCAATCTTCGACATTTGTGACTTCTTCTGTTCCTATTCTAATTTCTTCTATAGATGACGACAGTGAAGATAAAAATACACCTCCGTCTACTCACCTTCCTCTAGATGAGTCCTTTGAACCTGAACCAACACCAGTTCCACCACTTCCTAGATGGATTCATTCAACACGAGAAGCAGTTGGTGGAATTGTCGGTGATCCTTCAGATTAGCATCGAACACGTTCATAGTTCCAGCGAGCCTCTTCTCTTTTGGCTCAAGTTTCAGAGACTCATGATCTAGAGACATTTGCAGAAGATTCATTTCATCTAGATTAGGATACAACAATGAATGAAGAGTATCGTTCTTTAATGAAGCAAAGTACCAAGCAATGGTAAATGCAAGTTAGGAATCTGTGTTGCTTCGATAGATCCTTTCAGAGTTTGTATTTGAGAAGCAACATCTGACCAATCTTTGGTGCGACAATCAGTGTTCCATCAAGATTGCCAAAGACCTAGTTCAAAATCAGCACATCGAGCTACACATGCACTTCACTAGAAATCTCATTGATGATCAAGTTATTGGCGTTCTCTTTTTCCCTACAGAATACCAAGTTGCAAACATTTTCACAAAGTCTCTTACAGAAGAGAAGTTTTCCAAACTTCGATCTATGTTAGGAGTCCAAGAAGTTGTCATTAAGGGAGGATGGGCTCTAATGCCTCCTTCCATCTCCTATTGTGTCACTATTGTAAATCCTTCAATCCTATACCAAGTTTTTCTTAATGGGGGATGTTAGGATATTTAGAAACTTAGGAGTTAGTGAAGATCTACTTGGTCTAATGTGTCATTAGGTAAAAGTGTGTTTCTTAGTGTGTTTCTTTAGTATGCATTAGTCTGCATTTGTAGTTGGGAAATCTGACGGTCACGATATGTTCCCGACATAGTGTGATCTGATGGTTCATATTCTCCTCGATATTAACGACCATTGATTCATGGCTTAACACTAGATTAGTCCATGATCTCTATTTAAAGAACATGGAGGGTCATTTGTCGATGATCGATTGTGAAAAACTTTCTTGTAAAATCTCTCTATAATATTTTTCTTTTGCATTAATAAACTGCTCCAAGTAGTTAGTTTGGGCCGTGGATGTTTCCCCATAGGGGTTTTACGACATCAAAACATCGATGTGTTGATCTTTTATTTGGTTATGTGAGTGGTTACTGAAGGTGTTCATCCTCTGTTGGAATACTTGTGTTGTCGAACACCACCTAGTTTAGATTCATACTCAATAATTATTCCTTATAAAAATAAAGAGGTAATATATAAGAATAAAGAAGCAACATGTTTTTGTTTGTGTTTTGGTCGTGATCTTACCATTTCAGACATCTTTTGTTTTAATTTTTTCATATCTCCTCATGGAGAAACAAAAAATTAAACATGTATGAATTGATTAACCCCATAACATCAACACCTAGATAGTTGATGTATCATCCCGTGGATTCATTATGATTCATAGATATCCAACCATTCACATGAACATTTATCACCAATGTACTATCTTAAATAGACAATTTATTTTTAGCTTCTTAAGTTATAACTATATTTTTCATTGCATTGGATTAGTTTTATTGTATAAAATCACTCTACACATGTTTTTCAAAGTTTCCTTACACATATCTATGGGAATGTAGTTTGAATGTTTAATCTAGCATGATTGATATTGTAATGTTACTGACTTGGATAGTCTAGGAAATGTTGCTAATGTGTGTGTAGGATCAAAGGTTTACATCATATAAATGATCATACAAATAATAAATGCAACAAAGGACTACAAATTTTGTATTATGATATCTTTGTGGATTACAAAATGGCCGAATGCGGCTAAATAAGTTGGCAATGCTCAACTAGATCAACAGAAAAAGGATCTTAGCCTGAATACAAATAAGAAACTATGACTGAATAAAATAACAACACTCGGCTAGATCAAAAGACAAAAGGATCATATCTGGAATACAAATAAGCAACTAAAAGATAATACCTGAAATATGGGAGCACTGTGGAATCAATGAAGAATGATGGAAGAACTGGATGATCTTCCTGGTGACTAGGGTGTGTCTTTCAACACCAAAATCAGCCAACTGATGTCTTCCTCCTGGAATACACTGAACTATCTCTCCTAAGATGGGCCTCTTCTCCTTAATGACAAGTCATAATCTGCATAATGATGAATTAGGTCCCTGACCTTCCTTTATAGCTTTCCAAAGCCCTAAATCATGTTGAAACCCTAATTTACTATTGAATTCATAAACCCTAAATCGCTGTTGAAACCCTAATTCAATGTTGAATTCTATTTTTAGCTTATAATGACTTAAAAGTGCTTTTAACCCTTTTTAGCTCAATGTCACTTTCCGAATATAACACCTGTTACTGGAGTGACCTCTAGTAACCCTGTTTACCCCTGTTTGGCCTTGGCTACAGTCTGACGGGGCAGTTTAGAACATTAAGCCTCCTCTCTGAAGATCCTATTTGGAAAGGGACATTACAGTCCTCCCTTCTCGAAATTGCTTGTCCTCAAGCAATACCAGTCCAGGATGCTGCAACACCTGCTCGCTCTCCCAAGTAGCGTCCTCTAGCCCTCTCCATCTAATCAAACACTCTCTGATGACCCTGCTCCTCAGTTTCCACTCCTAGAACTCCAAAACCTCCTTCAAAACTAACTTCAACTATCCCTCCTCATCCAACGGGGAAATATGCTCTAATGTGCTAATGAATTGTCCCACTTCCTTTTTGAGGAAAGACATGTGGAACACATTATGAATCTTTCTCCCCTCTAGAATATCTAGATCGTAAGCAACCTCACCTACTCGGCACATGATCCTGTAAGGACCATAAAATATTGGCTTGAGCTTCTTGGCCCCACTCTTCTTCATAGATGATTGTCCATAGGGTTGGAGTCTCAAGAAAACCAAATCTCCAACCTCAAAGTTGTGCTCTATCTTGTGCCTGTCCGCACTTATCTTCTGTCGGTTTTGCACCGTCTGCAAGTTCTCTTTCAACAACTTTAGGATCTCCTGACTCTCTATGATCCAATCCTTGGCCTTGGGAGCTCTTCTCTCCCCGAAGACCAAGTCTACCAAAGTGGGAGAATCATATCCGTACAATTCTCAGAAGGGTGTCATACCAATGGACATGTGGAAGGTGGTGTTGTAGAAATGTTCTCCTAAATGTAACCACTTTACCCACGTTCTCTGTTGTCCTCCTACATAGTTCCTCAAATACCCTTCAACCCACTTGTTGAAAATCTCGGTCTACCCATCTATTTGATGGTGATAGTTGGTGCTAGTTGTCAGCTCTGTCCCCACCAACCGAAACAACTCTCTCCAAAATGTCCCTATGAACCGACTGTTCCTGTCATTAACGATGTTCTTCGGCAACCCATGAAGTTTGAAGACCTCCCTGAAGAAAATCTCGGCTACCTGAACTACACTATACTTTGTCGGTATGGACTAGAAGTGAGAAAACTTGGTCAATCTGTCAACCAATACATAGATACAGTCCTTACCCTGGACCTTGGGTAGACCCGTGATGAAGTCCATAGATATACTCTCCCATTTTTGTTCTAGAATGGGGAGTGGCTGAAGTAGCCCTAGTGGAAGAGAATGCTCTGACTTTCTCTACTGGAAAGTCACACACTCACCGACGTGTCTCATAACGTCTTGTTTGAGGCCCTTCCATGAGAACCTCTCTTTGATCTATCTGTAGGTTTTGAAAAACCCCTGATGGCCTGCTAGAGGTGAATCATGAACTTCTGTGAGGATCCTCTTCTTAAGCTTTGAATATGGAACCAAGTAGACTGTATCCTTGTAAAATATGACATCGTCAATGACCCTATATCGGTCATCCTGTATCTTCCCATCCATCACCTCACAAGAGAACTTGTTCTTGGAATATTCCATTAACAAGTGGTATTTCCAATCTACTGAAATCTCAATCAAAGAACATGTCATAGGTCTCCACAATAGTGCATCAACCACAATGTTCTTCTTCCCCTTGACATACTCTATGTCAAAGTCGAATGCATGTACCTTCATCACCCATTTCTGTTGGCACTCACTGAGGTCCTTCTTCTCAAGGAAATACTTCAAACTGTTGTGATCGGTCTTGACCATGAATTTGCTACCCACCAAATATTGTCTGAACTTGGTCAAGGCATGCATGATTGTTAACATTTCCTTGTCATAAATGGAGTACAACCTCTCAGGCTGACTAACATTCTGGCTCTCGAATACAATGGGGTGTCCTCCCTACATCAAAATTGCACTAATCCCTTCACCGGATGCGTCACACTCTAGTACAAATGGTAGGGTGAAGTATGGTAGTGCCAACACTGGACAAGTGCCCATGACTTCCTTCATGTGATCAAAGGCTTCCTATGATTGCTTGGTCCATATGAAGGCCCCATGCTTGGTAATATCTGTCAGCGATGCTCCAAGCTGAGAAAAACCCAAGATGAACCGCCTGTAATAGCTACACAGCCCAAAGAAGCTCCTCAATTTTGTCACGTTCTTGGGCGTCAACCAATACAGAATGACCCTGATCTTCTCTTGGTGCACCTGTACCCCCTTTGCATTGAGATGTGGCCTAAGTAAAGAAGCTTTGTCATACCGAACTCACACTTGGACTCTTTGGCATATAATGATTGTGCCTCCATGATGCTCAATACCTCATCCAGGTGTCTCATATGCTCTTGCCATGACCAGCTATAGATCAATATGTCATCAAAGAAAACCAAGACTAATTTCCTTAACTGATCCCTGAATATATGGTTCATGCAAGACTGAAATGTAGCAGGTGCATTGGTTATCCCAAATGGCATAACCAGGAACTTGAAGTGTCCAAAATGACATCGAAATGTCATCTTCTCTATGTCCTGCTCTCTAATGATGATCTGATGATATCTAGAGCGTAGATCAATTTTTGAGAAGAAAACAACCCCATGCAGTTCATCCATCAACTCGTCAATGTGTGGGATAGGGTATCGGTTCTTGATGGTTTTCTTGTTCAAGGCTCGATAATCAATGCACATCCTCATGGTGCCATACTTCTTCAGAACTAAGACAAATGAAGAAGCAAATGGGTTGTTGTTCGGTCTGATCTGTCTCATCACCAACAATTCCTTGATTGCCTTCTTTATCTCATCCTTGAACCTCCTTGGATGATGATAGGGGGGGTGATCATTGGTTTGGCCCCCTCCTCCAACTCAATGGTGTGCTCAAACCCCCTGTTAGGTGGTCTCCCTAGTGGAATTGCCTCAAAGACCTGTTGATGTCGTCCCAATAAATTCTTGATCTTTGTATGGTATTGTTGTCGACCTTCTGAATCCTTCTGAGTAGTGATCAAGCATTCTGCGACATATGCTACATCCCCATGTCTAAATATCCTCTCCATCCTCTTGGCTGAAACTGTCGTGGGTTCTCCTGTCGACATACCTCTTAGAACAAACTTCTTCTCATCCTGATCTCTAAATCTCATTTCCAAGGTTTGGTAGTTGGTAGTGATTTTTCCCAAGGTAATCATCCACTGAACTCCTAACACCACATCTGTGTCTGATAGGTCAAGCACGTAAAATGTGTCTCTCATTGTGTAGTTTCCTAACTTCATCTCTAAGTTTGGAACTCTATCTAGACACTCCACTGTGTGGCCATCTGCTACCGCAACATCAAACCCCTTAAACTCCTCTATCTGAAGTGCCTGTCTTGATACTAGTGAAGCGTCGATGAAGTTGTGGGTGGCCCTACCATCTATCAGGGCAATTTCCCATTGCCCCTGAATAATTCCTCTGATATGGAGGGTATGATACATGGGAACACCATAAAGGGTCGCTATGACACCTCCCTTTGCTAGTTTCCTCCTGTTAGCTTGTTCTAGTAGTTGTGGGACTACTGGAGGATGGGATCTTGTCAGTGTCAGTGGTCTATGGGGAGGCTGCTCCTCTACTGGTGCTGACTCCTCCTCTGAACTAGTGGATCCACTGTCCTACTCCTCCTCCTCATTGTCCATGATATTTGTTGCTACCTCAATATAATGAATCTATCCCTTGCCAATGCACCTGTGGCCTGGGA